>JAODAL010001011.1:0-256017 GCA_025379985.1 Phyllomedusa bahiana
ACTTTTGGGAAAGCAATTTTTCATGCCGAAAGAAACCCCCGGGAAATCTACAATTGTGCCATTCATTGGGGGAGTTTTACCCCTTAAAAAAATCTGTACAATGAAACTAGTGTTAGCTTGCGTTGGTTTTGGACGAATGTCGATATCGGCCGCACGAAAAGGGTTTTGATAGTGGGGGCGTCATTAGGCGGCCCTTTAAAGATGGGAGGCAAAAACACCTCTAATTACACCCAAAAAAGGCTGGGAAGTGAAATTAACATCCCAACAGTCAAAGGGATATGCTACATTTTGGCAACACATTGGTTAAAAAGCACAGAACCTTTCAATTCACCTGTGGTGAATATAAAAATTTTGGGTTTTTTTAAATTTTTACGTAATGTGCTAAATGAACAATCTGGGGCCAAAAGTAAAAAAAACACGTAACTTTTAGTTTTGGTATAATAAACATATTTTTTGCCCCTTTTCAATTCCTTGTAAAATATAGAATGCGTTTTAAGATTTACGTAGATGGGGGTCAAGAACAATGGGGTGTGCAAAGTAAAAAAAAACACTAACGTTAGTTTTGTATAAAAAAAAAAAAACGTTTATTTTTTCACCTTTCAATTACCGTGGGGAATATAGAATTGTGTTTTAAAGATTTAGAATCGGCAAATGAACAATGCTGGGTGTGCAAAAAAGTAAAAAAAACACGAAAACTGTTATTTTATAATTAAACTTTTTTTTTTGCACCTTTCATTCCCCTGGGGGTAAATATAAATTGCTTTTTTAAAGATTACGGATGCTCCCCCCCTGAAAATGCGGGGTGGCAAAAGTCAAAAAACACGAAATTTAATGTTTTTTTTTAATAACTTTTTTTTTGCATTTTAACACCTTGTGAAAAGTTTTGCGGGGTTTTTAAAATTTATGAGGGGAATGAACTCGGTTTGAAAAGTAAAAAAAAGTAACTTGATTTTTAGATAATATTTTGGAATTGCAGCTAACAAAAAGACCTGCAGTTACTGAAAATTATGTGTTCCAAAAAAGTTCAGCTGCCCAATATCCAGGGAAATATTTCTAGCAAATGTTAAAATAAAGAATCCACTACAATGTCTCACTAAGCGGGAACTTTTTCCAGTTTCTTTAAGATAGACTTGTTGTGTTCCCCGCGGGCCCCCCCCCCCCCCCGCTCCCACCGCCGTGAATTTTCAGCGTAATTGCTTTAAAAATTTTCTAGGGTAACACAAAAATCTTCAAACTCAAAATAACTAAATTTGGGAAGGGTCACAGCTAATATAGGGTTTTTTCCGTGCAAAAATAGACTAATTTCGCCCGAGCGGTTTTTTTCCCCAGGGAGAGCGCAGGTCCTATCCCCCAAGAGACGCTGAGAGACCCCTGAGGCTGAAACAGGAAACGCTGTTTTATGTTAAAAACGTGGGGGGCAAATTGTTTTTTTCCAGCCAATGCAAAACCCTTTCACATCCCAGTCCCTGACGTCGCAACCCCACATCCTCACCTTGCTCTAATTTTGTAATCTGATTTTGGGGGCCCCCAAAAAATTTCAGGAAACGCCCAAAAAGGCGCGGGTTTAATAGAAGAAAGCTCAGATTTTAACCTTAAATTTTTCGCAAAGATTTGGAAATTTTTGATCCCATAAAAACCCTTTTTTGATTTCAACTTTGTGATTTAAAAAACGCTCCAAAACCCACTTAAAGGGCATATAAACAGCTTATTACGTGATAAAAAAGCTCAGATCCCAGGAATTAATTCCCGATGGATACTCGAAAGGCAAAAATATAAACGGCAAATAAAAGCAGGTTTTTTCTTTAAAAAAGATAAAACCCATAAACTAAAGGAAATACAAATACTCCCTTTAAATTTTTTTACTCAGTATGTCCCAAAAATATAATGAGGTCATTTTAAATTACCGTAAATTTTTTGGGAAATTTTAAAAACCACCGGACCATAAAAGCACCCCAAAGTATTTTTCGGACTTTAAGACGTGCCGCCATTTTTCTCCAAAATTTGGTGGGGAAGGGGAAAGCGCGTCAAAGTCCAAAAAACGGTATCAAAAAAATATCTTCCCATACTTTTTCATGACCCTACTTTAGCACAAATACTAAGCAAAGGCTGTAGGAAATTTAAAAACTAAAAGTGGGCAGAACAATGGAGGGTTTTTTTTCACCCAGTCTATACCCCAGAGAAAAAAAATTTCCCTTTATAATAGAAATGAAAATAAAGGGAAAATTTAAATGTTGGGTTCCCAAAAAGCGGAAATTGTGTTCTTTATTTGAGACAAAAATGACACAACTAAAACCATTCCATTTATCCGACAAATTTCCAATAAGGAGTTTCATTAATTGTAGTAGCAACCCTTTTGTATATCCCCTCAGAGTTCTTCTTGCTTAATTTTATTGTGTTTTGGTTTGTACTATATGTTATTCCCAAAAAAAAAATATTTTGACCCTTCACAAATTTTGCCAGTGTTAAATTTTTTCAGGTGCCCCCAAGGGCCCTTTTCTAATGCGCATGAGGGCAACCTTACATCATTCAGAGTTTATGGCATTGAAAGTGTCAATCCACTACCTCAGTGAGGTGACAGGAGGAAAATGCTTCTACCTAGGAAGGGATTTCTGGATTAAAGGGGAAATTAAAAGGGGGTTTTCTCTCTGAAAAATTTTATAGGATGCAGAAAGAAATAATGCTGCTTTGCTCGTCCTTCCTGGGCAAGCTTTCCCTGTATTTAGCATTTTTAGGGCCCCGTGTATTCCGACTTCTTGCAAATTTTGAATTTAAATAAAAACTTCCCCGGACCTGACAGCATGAGATTTAAATAAAACAGCAGGGAATTTTTTTCTTTTGTCCCGAAAAAAACAGATAAAAAAACAAGCTCTCACTGACCTAAGGTTTTGGGACTTGGGAAACCAGAGAGAGCACCCCAAGGGGAAAAATCATTGGGGGTTCCTTAAAAAAAAAAAAAAATAACAACGCAATATTTTGGAAAAAAAATCTTCAAACCTTTGTGCCCTACATGTTGAAAAGCTGATCTTTTTTTGCGAGGGCAACCCCTTTTTAAAAATAGGTTTTCCAAGCGGGGAAAAGAATCTTTTGAAAATGGGTTTTTTTTTTATTTTTTTGTTTGTGTTTGTAAAAAATTTTTAAAAAGGGGGGGAAATAAAGAAACTTGGGGAAGGGCCGAAGCCCGGGTAAATTTTTAAACCAGAAATCAGACGCAGCCCTTTTCGCCTTTTGCGCCCAAAACCCCCCGAAAAGCCATTAGCAGGCGCATTACAGAGTGCTTTCGGGGGGGGTTAAAAAGGAAAGGCCGGGGCAACCTAGAGCCAAAACGGAGCTTTTAGATTTATAGTTTGGCCCAAAGGCAATTCTAAGGGGCCTTAAATTTCGGAACAGGCAAACCCCAAAACCCAAAATTTGGGATACCCCCAGCCAGAAATATCCCTTCCCCAGCGCTAGAATGTGCCTGATTTATGACCCGCTGTAGAAGGATTTATAAATCAGGGCATTTTTAGGGTAATTTTATGCGCATAAAATTTGGCGAAGGGAAAGTCAAATTTCATAATTTTTTCAAGCCTTTTGTGCATTGCTGTTGTGAGGTTGTAACATCTGAGTTGCAGTTGATTTTTGTAATCAATAATACCTGTTGCACCAAGACCCATTGTGCTACCATTGGATAGTCAGTTGTTTTTATAGCTCTGTGATTTTAGAGTCCTCACGCTACGACTAAGCCCTCGTTCACACGGCTTATTTGGCCACTGATTTCAGCCGTACTGCGCGCCGTATTTGCGCTGCAGTACGGCTCCAATCCGCCCCCAAAACTAGGTAATCCACTTTCTCATAGAGAATAGGGATTCCGTCTCTCCTCCCCGTGGCGAATCCCCGGGGGGAGAAAGTGCATGCCATTATTTACGGACGTACGCATTAGATAATGACTTTAGGGGGCCCGGGGGAGCTGCGGCCCCCCACCCCCGCCCCCCCCGCTCCCGGGGCCCGGGCGAATTGCGGGGAGAAATCCTTCCCCCAATTACTCGGCAATAAGCCGGTGAACGGGGCCTAAGGGTTTTCACAGGGGAACTTTTTTTTGGGGGTTTTTTTGTGAGAAAGTATAGCATTAATGCTGGCCTTTCTGCACAAAAAAAGCACCAAATTTTCATCAAAACGTCAAAAACACAGAAAAAAACTCCAGTGAAAGAGCCTATGGATTTTTATATCTGAAATGTCATTCATCTAAATTTTGGAATTTTTATTTATTTTATAATGGAATAATAATAAAGCTATTTTGTTACATTTTTATGGGTGCTGGGTACGTGGACCTTTTTCCCGTATGAGGCCTCATTGGCATTGATTGTCTAGGCATATACATCTTGTCTTTCCAAGTGTTCTAGAGTAATTTTGTTTCATTTTAAATAGATCACATTTTAAACAAATCAAAATAAATTTCCACATCCACCATCGATAATTCTGGCTACTGAACGTAGCCACAGATCCACCAAACAGCTGAGGCAGCCCCCCGATTGCCGAAGGGCCGCGGAAAAAAACCCGCTCCACCACTGACTTCACCTATATAAAGAATCACTGCACATTTTTAAAATCCGCACTCCCTCAGCCAAACAAGACTTTTTACCACTCCCATATCCCCCCTGTCCCACAACCCCAGACAACTTTTTAACACCTTCAACTCTCTCCGGTCCACCACACCCCCCCCCCCTCTCTCCTCTAAAGATGATTTTGCAACTCACTTCCATAAAAAAATAAATCTCACAGAAAAGCTTCACCCCACCCCCACAGCCCCCCTTTGGGACCTGCCCATGCATTCCCCCTTTAACTCGCTTTTCCCCCGGTCACCTAAAAAGCTCTCCTCTCTATGTCCAAATCGAACCTCCCCCAACCGTGGGCTTGACCCACCCCCACCACCTCCCCCTGCCTTAGTGCTTTTTCACCCACCCTCACTATCTTTTTCAATCTATCATTAACCCTTGGAAATTCCCTTTCCTCTTTAAAAATGCGACCATCACCCCCTCTAAAGAAACCTCTATGACCCCTCCCCTGTCCAACTACCCCCCATTCACTGTTTCCCATTCGCCTCTAAATCCTTGACAACACTCCATCTTAACTTTCCCCCCCATTCTCCCCCAACTCCCCTTTGACCCGCTCCAATCGGGCTTCCGCCCCCACCACTCACGAAACCGCCCTAACCAAGCACCAACACCTAGAAAATGCCAAACCTCACGCCACACCTTGCTTTCCTCCTAGCCTTTCCTCTCCCTTTGAACTGTCGACCATTCCCTCCAGCTCACATCCCTCCCCCCCGGCTCACGGACTTGGCTTTTTCCCTGGATCTCCTCGTACCTCACTGACGGACTTTCAGCCTATTTTCCATTCTCGCTCCACTCCTCCTCTCGCCCCCTCCCGTCGGGGTCCCCCCAAAGGGTCATCCCGGCCCCCACTCTTCTCTTCAACTCTTGGGTTTTGGGTCACTCATAGCTTCACACGGGTTTTTATCCCCCTGTATGCAGATGACCCCAACTCTACATCTCCGGCCCCGATGTCGCCTCTTTCTCTCCCGGATCCCTGATGCCTGTCCTCCATTTCCTCCTCTTTCTCCTCCCATCTCCAAAACAAAAAGTGGAAAACTGAATTCATTTTTCCCACCGTCCACTCTATCCTCCACCGTCTCTCATCATGTTAAAGGCTCACTCTCCACCCACCACAGGTCCGCTGCCTTGGGATAACTTTGACTCCAATCTGTCCTTCAAACCACACATCCAAACCCCCACCTCTTTGTCACTCCACCTAAAAATTTTCCCGAATCGCCATTTTTTAACTGAAAGCACAAAAACCTTTTTCCCTGCCCTCGTCACTCCGCCAGACTACTGCAACTCCCCCCTGCGGCCTCCCAGCAGCACCCCCGCTCCCCCCCAAATACCTTAACTCTGCTGCCCTCTGATTCCCTTTTTTCCCCCGCTATTTCCCCCGCCTCTCCCCCCCCGCCATCCCTTCATGGTACCCATTGCCCCCCGAATCCGTTCAACTAGCAAAATTCGACTACAAGGGTCTCCATAACCTTCCCCTTATACATCTCTGCCCTAAACTCTAAAAACCTCCCCTCACGCAACCCCCCTCCTCACAGGACCTTTCCTCTGCTCTCCTTTATACCTCCTCACATAAAACCTCTCCAAGACTTTTCTCGTGCTTCCCCACACTCTGGAATCACGCCCCAAAACATCAGATCCCCCCCTTTCTCAACGGTTCAACGTAAACCCGAAACCACCTCTTCAGGATTGCCTTAACCAAACTTAAACCGGTTTCACTGCTCCCCCCCCACAAACATGTCTGCCCCCCACCTTCTGCCCCCACCCCTCCCCTGTAATTGTAAACCCCCGCGGGAGGGGCCTCTTTCCCCTGTACCGTTTTAGCACTTATTGTCACTTTTTAATTGTTTGACCAATGTTAATTTTTGTACCCGCGAAATGTACAGCGCCCTGAAAAAAAAGGCGCTCCCAAAAAAAATATTATAATAATAATAATAATAATAATATTCATATTGTTTTAGGTTATGATCAGTCCTTAGTTCAACAAAATCCAAATTAAGTATACTAGGACAGGGAAGTATGTATCCTTTACTGAATATAACTACATTATGTTAGAGGCAATAGAGTCTATGAGAACCAAATGCCAACTGTGTTTGCTTTCAAGTTCACAAAGGTATGCCAAGAAGTAGAAAAGATGAACATATATCATGTTAGATTTGCTGACTCCAGAGCCCACAACTTGTTTTTGAATGGCTGGACTCATCTAGAGAGTACAAAAGAAAGTAATACACTTTACAACCTGCCCTGTCTTAATATATGTTTTCAATACCCAGTACTGATAACCAAGGAAGCCCAATGCTTGTCTTGTCTAAAGGGGTTTTACCACAAAGTAAAATTGACGTGTGAAACTTGAAAATTAAATAATAGACATTGTAACCATTCATCATAATTAAATATTCTCTGTCATTTTTTTTAGCTGCTACCTTAGTGATCCATAGTGTACAGCTCGTCTCCAGGGGATGGACCAGTGACAAGAGCTCCTCAGTCCTGGCTGCACATGCTCAGATATTACCTCTCCTCTCAGGCAGCTGAGAGGAGAGGTAATCACACACTCTCATTGCTGAGTGTTAAAACCTTGGTGCTGTCATTCTACTCACGTCCTCTGTACTCCTTAGCAATTAGTCAAACAGTGTAAAAAAATAAAAGGAAAAAAGAAACCCTAATCAGGTATGTGCATTGAGAAAATAAAAGTCACATTTGGTTCCTGCAGGGATTTTAGCCTAGGATCCCAATGCTGAAAGGCAGAGGTGGTGAACCCTCAGTTACATTGTAGCTACTCACAGCTCTTTACATAAAAAGACTTTTGTTTGACTAGAGATAGCACACTGTGTGGAAAGTCATAGTGATATCAAACCTGCTGGGTCATATGATATGCAATTCAAACAAATCATGCTTGCCCCCTTTTGAACACACTGAAAGCTGAAGAAGGACAAATCAGGCATGAGTTGACTTTGTGGTAAAACCCCTTTAAGCACCAGGATTTTCAGTTTTAGGAATACAAAAAATTGTATATTGTCCTAAATTATTAATGCATTTAATATTCATGCTTAGTAAGCTAAGACCAGTAAAAGTATGCTTTAAAATTTGCTAGTTATATTATCTGACTGGGAGACATCTATGAGTAGCTATAAATGAAGTTACAATAAATTTAACAGTTAAGGCACAGGGATATGATGGCACAGAAAGTTTTTTCAACTTTTTCCAAATTTTGCTGTGATTTAAGAACAAAGAACATGAAAAGCTATAATAGGACTTTTAAGTTAGACTTTGTTACATTTGTATGACATATGCTAGAATTATGTCCTACAACAGTGTTCTCCTTCTTACAATTAGCCTCCTTCATGAATTGAGAAGCAGTTAGAGTTAAGAGATCAGTATGGAACCTTTTCAAAAACTGATAGCAATAGACCCAATTTGTTACCAACAAGGAGCTACCATCAACACTCAGCTGTTCTCCTCCTCTATCTACCTTTGTTTGCTATTTTGTTACTTTATTCTTATAACTGTTTTAACTCCTTAACGACCGCGCACCATCTTTTGACGTCGGCGGGTGCGGGTCGTTCGTCTGTAGCGATGTCTTTTGGCGTCGCTACTGACATCGGAGTTTGCGGTGCCCGGCGTCGCAGCAGCGCTAGAGTCGGGGCTGTACTACACAGCCCTGATCCCAGAGCATGTCCTGTGAGCACCGGAGTGCGGAGAAAACATCCGCAACCCGATGCTTTAACCCTTTGATTGCGGCGGTGCGTTACCGCAGCGCAATCAAAGGGTTCCCCTGCTCTGTCGGGTTATCGGAACGGAACTCCAACACTCTCTAAAGACACTGAACGCACACCAACAATCTGGGAAGAGGTGCAGGGGGTGTGTACAATATATAGGACCAGAGGTCGGCAATTGACAAAGCAGCCCTAAGCAGCGGGTACGCGCGCGGCGGCCGGAACAGGCAGGAGCAGGGAGCACAGGAGCGTGGACGGGTAAGTAGACTGGCGCCGGAGCCTGGGCAGCAGGGGAATGGTCGTGGGTGACCGCGGCACCCGCGCCAGTCCCCCTGCGGGCAGAGGGGCGGCCACGGGGGGCGATGGCGCCCGCGCCAGCCCCCATGACCGTACCCCCCTCCCCGGTAGGTCTCCCCCGCTTCTTACAGAATTTGGAGAGGAGGGCAGATGACAGATCGGCCTCAGGTTCCCACGAACGCTCCACCGGCCCGAACCCCGTCCAGGCACTAAGAAAGAACCACTTCCCCCTCACTGTTTTCTCCGCCAGCACCTTCTTGACCTCAAGATGTTATCAGAGTTGGCCACAGGAGAAGGCGAAACAGATCCACGGGAGAAGCGGTTCAGCACCACCGGTTTGAGGAGAGAAAGATGGAAGGCGTTCGGGATTCGTAGAGTAGGAGGCAAGCGGAGCTGTTAGGTCACTGGGTTCAGTTGCTGCAGAACAAGAAAAGGGCCCAAATACTTAGGGCCTAACTTATAACTGAGCACCTTGAAACGAATATATTTAGCGGACAACCAAACTCTATCACCCGGCTTAAATAGGGGCGGAGGTCTACGGTACCTGTCAGCCTGGACTTTGGTGCGAGTGGAGGCCCGTAGAAGGGCCTGTCGTGTGACTTGCCAGAGTGCCTTGATGTCACGCACTTGGGCATCCACGGCAGGAACGTGACACGAGGTAGCCAGAGGGAGAGGCGGGCGGGGGTGTAGCCCAAACACAACAAAAAAGGGAGAGGCTCCAGTGGATTCCGAGTCTAGGGAATTATACGAGAATTCCGCCCAGGGGAGTAGGTCAGACCAGTTATCCTGACGGGCGGATACAAAATGTCGTAGGTAGGTACCTAAAACTTGGTTGACCCTCTCTACCTGCCCGTTAGTTTGAGGGTGGTATGCAGATGAGAAGTCTAGCTGAACCTGCAACTGACCACACAGAGCCCGCCAGAATTTCGACACAAACTGGATCCCCCTATCTGAGATGATATGCAATGGGAGCCCGTGTAGCCGAAAAATGTGGTGAAAGAAGTGCTGGGCCAGCTGGGGGGCAGAAGATAACCCGGGCAGAGGAACAAAGTGAGCCATCTTTGAAAATCTATCAGTCACCACCCAAATGACCGTGTTTCCAGAGGAGGCCCGGGGAGGTCAGAAAACAAAGTCCATGGCAACATGGGACCAATGTCTTTCAGGCCCCGGGAGAGGCTGAAGCAGACCCGCGGGTCTGAAACGAGGGACTTTATTACGGGCACAGGAGGTACAAGCCAGGACAAAGTCTCTAACATCTTGAGCTCGGGTGGGCCACCAATAGTAACGAGATTAATTGCAGGGACTTGTGGACTCCAGGATGACAAACTGTTCGTGAGGAATGTCCCCACTTCAGGATTCGAGGCCGCATGGCGTACGTAGTTCTTCCCAGGAGGTAGATTTTGAAAATCCACGGGGGCCGCCGTGAGGAGACTTTCTGGAGGAATTATGTGCTGCAGAGCAACTGGTGCTGGCGTGGCGGCCGCAGTCGGAGGTAGACGGGCCCAAGGTTCTGCATCCTGGCTGCGAGCTGGTCAATATGCTGGCTCTGCTGGGCGACAGCCGTCGTGACGTCCCAGAGGTCAGGCAAGGGTACCCTGGCGGAATCCACGGCCAGATTGTACTGTACCGGGTTGGTGGATTCACTGGACCACCCCCAAGCAATGATAGTTAGGCCACGCCGGGGAGCGGAGTCTAAGTAGCCCCCGGTATTCCCAGAGCCCGTCGCAAAGCGGGATGGACTTGCTGTGGCGTGAGGCTACCAGGTCATTACCCCTGACGTGACTTGCTTGTGATGGCAGCCGGGGTAATGCGTGGTACAGAATAGTAATCCAGAGACGTAGTCGGGACAGGCAGGAGGTCAGGATGGGTGGCAGAGGTTCGTGGTCAGAGACGGGCAGACGTTCAGGACAGGCGGCAAACAGGCAAGATCAGTAAACGTAGTGGAACGGACTGGTACACGGGTGATCAAAGCGGAACTCCAACACTCTTTAAAGACACTGAACGCACACCAACAATCTGGCAGAGAGTGCAGGGGGCGTGTACAATATATAGGACTAGCGGCCGGCAATTGACAAATTACCAGCGCGCTGGCCCTTTAAATCCAGACCAGCCGTCGCGCGCGCCCTAAGCAGCGGGTACACGCGTGGCGGCTGGCACAGGCAGGAGCAGGGAGCATAGAAGCGTGGACGGGTAAGTAGACTGGCGCCGGAGCCCGGGCAGTAGGGGAATGGCTGAGGGTGGCCGCGGCACCCGCGCCGGACTCCATGTGGGCAGGGGGGCAGCCGCGGGGGGCGACGGCGCCCGCGCCAGCCCCCATGACAATTAGCATATATGAATATGCTAATACATTACTAAGTGTAAAAAAAAAATTAAAAAAAAATGTAAAACAGTTCTCCCTTCATGGGAGTAAAAAAAAAGTACAAAAAAAACCAGAAAAAGTGTAAGAAAAAAGAATAAAAAATAAATAAATTAAAATTAAAAATAAATATTTAGTAAAAAATAATTGTGCACACAAGAAAATCTACACATATTAGGTATCCACACGAAAAAAAAAAAAAAAAAAAATGCAAATATTTAAAAGTAAAAATAAACTATTCCTCCATAAAGTACAACTTGTCTCGAATAAAAAAGAGGCCTCATCCAACTGCGTCATTGAAAAAATAAAAAAGTTACAACTGTTTGAAACGCAAGGAGGCAAAAACTAAAAAAATGTTCTGGTCATTAACTACTTTTCAGGTGTTCGGCCTTTTAAAGGGGATTTACGTTTGAGTGTCGTGTGTTTGTAATTTTTTTCAGATTTAGTTTGAAATCCAAGGGGTGTTTTCCTTCGCAGGAGGTTCCCCCCCGCGGCGTGTCTCCCTCACTGAAGAATGGCTTTATCATTTTGTTTTTTAAGAGGGGTGCAGACGGTTGTTGGATATAACAGCTTGGCCCCCTGCTGTTATGTCTGCGCTTCAGGCTCCCAAAAATGAGCAAGCACCTATTATATTCTTAGTTTCACACTGAAAACCCGCGCTTTAATTCTGTTCTAGTGGTGTTCACCAAATTGTACTGCAACGGCAGGATCTTTATCAACTACAAGGACAAATGTCAGTTCAAGTAAAGACCCCTGCTTGTGTCAGTGAATTGAGTGAAAAGTGGGGGGGAGAAGACATCGCTTTGGGGAGAAGAACCTGTTAACCTGTAACTGATTTTGGGTGAGGTTTTTTAGCGGTTTGAGTGTTGGTTTTTTTGAAGGGGTTTGGGGTTTGTCCCCTCACGGGTTCCCCCCCCCCCCCCAAATTTACAAATGTAGAGAGACCCAAATTATATGTCAATCTCTTAATGATTAAATTTTAAATACATAGTCCCCCCATATCATGTCTCATCCTGAGAGTTTAGCATTGTTAACATATGTTGGGGAAATGCTTGGGGTGAATGGAGGTGGGACATATATAGGGGGGTTTTGTGTGTGTATATGAATAAATTATAGATGTTAAATAATTTACATTTGTGTAAATTTTTAAAAAAAAAAAAAAAAAACGATGGGGACTTGAACCCCCGCCTTGGCTTCCCAAGCTGTCATCTATTCTGTACTAACAAGAGCTCTAAGACACAGTGTGAACCCTTATGTTATACAATACGTGAGATGTCTTAGGGGGCCCGGGCTGCATTTGATATGAGGAAAACAAAAAACGCCTCTTTTCAAAGTTCAAACAAACCCCTGTGGGGGTTTAAATCCCCTCTTGGAAAGCCCTTTAACAGGCGGTAATTGCCCAGATTAAAAAATAGAGTGAGATGTACATAGACCCAGCGATCTGGTTTCACTATGTTTTTAAAAAGCTCGGGGGGAGTAAACACAGAGTGGCAGGCACCCCAATCACAGAAAAGGGGGGCGTGGCCATGACGTTTCCTGTTAGGGGCATTTTCCCAAAAGGTGAAAGAAATATCAGCCAGCCCCAAACACAGTGGGGGGCTTTTTAGGGCACAGGGAATCGACCCAGGAGCTTCTGACCAGCAAAAGCAGAAAAGAAGCAGATTTAAGCGAAGGGAAACTGCTAAACCAAGTGAGAGGTTTAATGCAACCCCCTTAAAAAGTGCTTATTTTTACTTCCCCATAATTGAGACTGATCTTTGTAACGATTTTAAAACCCTTTAAAGGGGTTTAAAAAGGGTTGATGATAATAACATATTTTGCTTGGTCTGTAACTTCTGGTAAAGCGGTAATTGTTTTTGAGTCTTGTATTAGATTCTTTTTTATTTTGTTTATCAGTCTAAAATTATTTAAAAATTACCTTTCTGGGGCCCGGGTTTGAGCTAATTTTTAAACAGTAGGAGTAATTAGTTTTTGTTTTTGAAAAAAATATAAAACAAACAAGCTCTCAATTTTCAGGTTCTGTGCTGCCGGATGGTTTACTCCATGCTATATTTTAGAGAAACAGCAGGGGAGAAAAGATTTACACAGGTCGGTTTTGGGGGAAAGAGGAGCAGGAAAGGTTTTTTAAAAATCACTTGTAGCCCCTTAACAAAAAGATGAAAAAAAGAAAATTATTCGGAAACGTCCCCCCATTAGGTTCCCTACTTTTTAAAAGCTATTCTTTGTAGCGAGACAACCCCTTTAATGACAGTACTGACATCTACGTGTAGAAAATCTTAAAATCAATGTTTGTTCCTTGCGGCTAACACATCTAAAATTGAAAATTATATTCTAGCTGTCGATTATTTTTTGTTCATGAACCTGTCTGTTAGATCCATCTTAAAGGGAGATGTTTTCCATGTGTTTCATAGAGCCAAGCCAGCTTCAGATACATTTCCGGGTTTAGCTATGGGTTGTTCTATAGCAGTTATTGACATATCATTCTGCTAAAAACCCTAAAGATAAACTCAGTATGGGTAAACTTTCTTATTTAAAACACTCTTTTTGGATAGATAAGAGAAAGCAGGGAGAGGTGGCCGGGGGGGGAAAAATTGCATCCCTTTTTGCCGTAACCTGGAATTGCGTAACTAGAGTAGTAAAATCTCTTAATTAAAGGGAACATGCAAAATCAATACAGCAATGTATTTATTAATAGTCCTCATTTTCCTTTCCTTATATGTTTAAAGCCAATCATTGTGGTTAGATAATCCTTTTAAATATAGCTCTTGGCTGTCACTATTTTGGAGTTATTGCTTCCTGATGTAAATTTACCTGATGGGATTAATTAAGAGGTATGTTCGATCCCTCGTATAATGTATTATAAAAAATTAAATGTAATTTTTTAATGAAATAGGGGAATAGGGTGCTAGAATAGCAACTAAGCTGTATGTTTTCCGTGAACGGTTTTAAAACAGCAAGTTGAATTTTAAGGATTTAAATTCATTGCAGTGACCTTTCTACAGTACTTGCTTAAGAAAAAATTTAATTTTCCTTTTTGAGAATATGTGGAAATAAAATGAATAATGTGAAATACAAATTAATTATTAAGCTTTTTTTTCCTTGGTTTTTGGGAAATGGTTTTTAAATTACTGCGGTTTCGGGGTTTTTACCCTTTCCCCTTTTAAATTAATTAAATATTTTGCTGTTATTTGCATGTGAATATGTTCTGCCATTTAACAAGAAACACACAAGTTGCTTTTCAGAGCTACTATTTTGCTGTTTACCAGGTGATATGTCCTCCCTTGAACATCATCGACTTTTTTTTACCTAAAGAGCGCTTCAGCTCTGTTCGACTTCCTGCAGCCTGGTCTCCGACCCCAGCACTTTACTGAAACCACTTAATTTAGGTCCCTAATGGTTTTAAAATGTTAAACCCCTTTATTTATGCATGTTCCCCTCTTTCCCCTGTTCACTGCTTTCAGAATAACTATTTATCATTTTCATAAATTCTCATCTTTTGGGCTTTCCCAATTGGCCCCCATTTTTGGGGTAACTCACATGGTCGACAGGCGGCAATCTATTCACGGCATTCACTATGCAGCTATCCCCCTCCCAACCCCTAATTTAGAAAAACCCCCTCGTTTTTACCCAAAAACCCCTTTGGCTGGTTGCTCTGGTTCCACTGGTATTTTTGGGCAGATTTCAGGAATTTAATCCCACGGTTTCTAGCTGTGTCTGGTTCCCCCCACCCCCCCATGGCCCGGCCCCAGGGTTTTTTTAGGTAGCCCCCTCCCCTACTCCCTTGTGAACCTGGGTTTTCCTACTGGCTTATGCCCTGGGATCCTCTCCTTTTATCAACACTTCCCTACCAATTCCTCTTGGTATGAGTGCCCCCCATTCAGTAAGTAGGTAGTAATGTTGCACACCATTTGTGGTATGGTATAGGATCCCCCTAGAAAAGGGATTTGGCCCATATGGTAGGTTACAGCCGCTGTGGTAGATAGGGGTTGTCCCCAGTAAGCAGACTTACAGACCCCTGCATATAGATAGGTATTTACCCCCTTGGGGTGTAAACCGCCCCCCCTTTAAATTTATACAGCCCTCTGTATATTAAGCACCCTGTAGATATAGCCCCCCCATAGATATGGCCTCCTGTAGGTAGGTATACATCCCACTGTAGATATAGCCTCCTGTAGATATAGCCCCCTGTAGATATAGCTCCTGTATTGCCAGATTTTTTGTTTAAAAAATTTGCCCCGTGTATGGGCTGCTGTTTTTATGGGCCCCCCTTAGATATTGCCCCCTGTGATTGCCCCCTAGATATGGTCCTGTGCCGAAAAAAAGTTGCCCCTGCACACAGACTTGGCATCCGGACTCACCGCAGGAGCGAATTACACCATTGGGCAGGGTAGGTAGTTGGCTAGGTGGACTCCCTGGGCTCTTCGGGCCCCCGGGTAGCCATCTCCCCTGCCCAATGGGAGAGATGGTCCTTACTGACCCCGGCTTGTTATCTCATCCTGTCCTAACCTCAGCTATGTTGTGTAAACATGTGCTGCCTGCCTTGACCACAGACTACCTGACAACACCTCTGCCTTACCTTTGGTGCTTCGAACCGGTGTATCTGACTCCTCGGTCAGCTGCTACTGGTTGGGGTACTAATCCGGAGTTGCACCTGCTGACTACCTAAGCCTATACTCACCATCAGAGGCTCTAGTGAAGATCAGGTAGTCACTTAACTACGCCCCTACTGGGTAAGCCTGAACAGTGGATCCACACATGCAGCATTACACACCCTCTCCTCTGTCCCCTTGTTAGGGATGTTGTTAGGGTTCTAAAACATTCAGGGTACAGGTCCTTTGTGTTACATTTTACTCAGTAGAGTTGGACTCACACAGAATTTTCATGGCATGCATTTTTTTCAGATAAAGAAAGTATGTTCCCACCACTAATTATCAGCATAAATACTGGACATCACCTCAATACTACAGTGTATTAAAAACATCAGCATTGAAAAATGGTCTCTTCAGAACATCATTTATTTTTTAAAAGTTTTTTATCTCTAATTGTCCTACAATTTTTCCAACTAATAACATAAAAAAATTTAGCAAAAAATATGTGTATTACCATCCCACAAAAAAAAAACCCACAATCCCAAGACATCAATCCCATTACCACTACATAAGGACAAAGAATACTGCAAGACCATGATCACATGAGAACACTATATAGGCGCTGTGGGGAGACATATAAGATTACAGTTTCAGTTCAACCAATAAATCCGGGTTGATCTTTTCTGTCAGAGCGTTTTTTGATATTGCAGAAGTCCCTCAGAAATTTGCTCTGGGCTTTTTAAAAATATTCACTTTTACAGCACTTTCCTACTTGATCTCCATCTCTGTACAAACTTCCCTTTGGTGGAGGACTGGATTTAATGTTGGCAAAAAAAAAAAAAAAAAAAAAGGGAAAATACAGCATCCCTAGGTCCTTTCCTTCATCCCTGAGATTAGGGCCGGAATTTTCTTTAGGGGGGGGATGCAGAAAATGAAGTTTAGTATTGTCAAGTTTTTGTAGTGTGTGTGTTTTTCTACAGAGTTCTGCTTTGGATCACTTTAAAATTGGTTTTTGGACTATTGGGGTAATGGGGTGGGGTAGTGGTCCCATTGGCACTACGAGAGATGACGTATTGAACAACGCCAAGGAGTGGAGATATTCACCAGAGCCTGTCGCATGGCAGGATGGACTTCACCGTGGGGGGACTCCCAGATTGCTACTGCTGACGTGGCCGCTCATGATTACAATGAAGATGCTGGCATGGTACAGAAGGAGCTGGCAGAGACTTGGTCGGTGGGCAGGCAGAGAGGTCAGGGTAAGTGGCAGGCAAAACGTGGTCATGTCACTCTCTAATATGTCACTCGGGGTAATTTCGGGGCAGGCGGCAGGTAGAGGTCACAGGCACTAGTCAAGAATTCAGATAGCAAAAATGAATAGCAAGAAATCACAATGATGCACATCAATACACTGCCGATGTTGGAGAGGGGGAAGTGACCTCATAAAGGGTTCAGCATCTGCTGATAGAACATAGGTGCGCTGGCTCTTTAAATTTCAGAGAGTTGGTGCGCATGAACCCTATGGAGCATGCCGACCAGAGGGAGCAGAGCAGGGGTGGGGAGAAGTGTCAGCATTCATCTTTGATCATTTGGATCCAACATTGGTCCTACATAGTCCAATGAATCTCATGTAGTCCAAAAGGGAAACCTGTAGAAGAACAGAGAAACACTAGAAGGAACATGTATGAAAACTGTCTAGGTCTAAGACTTTCCTTGTTACCCATAGCAAATCAGAGCTCCCCTTTCATTTTTCAGAGCACTATATGGAATGAAAGCACTATATGGAATGGAAAGAAAGTTTTAGACCTAGACAGTTTTCATGCATGAGGCCCTAAAATAGTCTGGATAGCTAGCTATCCATTGCCCAGGAAAGCTGGGTGATGCATGATTCCCCACAGCAACCCACTTTCCTAGGGAAGCTGGTTACCTGCTATGGATGATGGATTATCATCCAGCTTCCCTATAGAGGCCTTCTATTAGGTAGGTGTTTTGGTCCCATTAAAAAGGGGGGTTATTTATTACCCCCGTGGTAGTTTGGTTATAAACTTGCTTATTAGGGAGAAAAGTTATAGGACCCCCCGTAGGAGGTATTTCAGTCCCCAGTAGGTAGGTATGTATAAGGCCCCTCGAGGGCGGAGGTAAAATACTCCGCCTCAGCAGTTATATAAGTCCCCCCAGAAGGTAGGTGGGTATATAGTGTCCCTTAGTAGGAAGAAAGGTATAAAGACCTTCACAAAAAAAAAAAATAATAATACTCACTTCTCCCCATTCCCACGACATGACATCATAAGACTTTGTGGCCTAGGAGAAGCAATGTCGCAAGCGGCATGATAAAATCTTATGTCATGCTGCCTGCACTAATTGCTAACATAGTGCACATAAGTTGACAGTAGGGCCGAGAAGTGACAACTCCCCACTCTGCCACAGTTTTAACTGCATGCATGTCCAGAGGGCGTGCATACAGTTGATAAAACTTGTGGGCTTTTAGGTCCTGCTGGCCAGTCCAGGCCTGGATCAGAGCAGCACAAGCCCTGCATAAAACAGCCTAGTGACACCCTTGCCCCTCATACCATAGCAACCTAAGTTTTACTGAGTGTCTTCTTGCTGTATCCAACTTCTTCTCCTTCTGATTTCCAGAACTCAACATAGATAAAATGGAGTTCATCATATTTTGCCCATCGTATTGGAAGTCCCTCACTAGGTCACAAAAGTCTGTTGTCTCGTTTTAACTTTTGACTCTGTTTTGTTTTTCCAGCTACACAATCAAGTCCTTACCATCTTCAGCTGCCTCCAAATTAAACCACTTCTTTCTTGACAAAAATGCTTGTGCGTGCCCTAAGGGTATGTTCACACGGCTTAATTGCAGGGCGTACAGGGCGCTGATCGGCGCATACTCCCACGACGCGGGTGGCGCCGGCAGCCCGCCGGCCCCATAGACAAGCATTACTTGTGCCTCTTCAATACCCACTCAACTCTTCCATTAATCCTTAAACCATCCTAAATAACCTAACTATGTGTTAGAGTTACGGCTTACTTAAGGAATAGAGTTAAAGAAAATATTTTTTGCACATATTGAGTAGAATCAATGTTGAACTTAACATGAACCTATTCCAGCAACACTGTTCATTTTTAAATAAAGCAGCCCTAGTATTTTAGCCATTTGAAGACATTACCCCAAAAAATCCAAAGATTTTTTACTTCTAAAGTTTGTATACCCTCCCTGGAATTGGGTATAGACAATATTTAAAATAGTTATTTTAGTATTAGGCTCATTACAGTTTTTCTACCTAGTTATGATGTGAGAAAATACTGAAAATATATATTATATTTAACTACTCTGGCATAAACTATTCACGATCAACATGCTACTTATTTATTGCATTAGCTTGACAGTGGAGCAGTTACAAGACAGTTGAATAAAGACTAAGCTTTGACAAACTATTTTTTTCTTTAATCTCAGAATTCATTTTTCAATACACTTAATATTAGTGTCAAATGATTTTCCTTCACCTTTGAGATGATATATTCGGTATATTCATAGTAACGGTATATTCATATGAGAGATACTTTAGCTTTTTGAACATTGACCTTGTCATTTTTAATTCTCTCTTTCTTTTTTGAAAAGCAGTAGCTATATGCATGTTAGTAGACTGACCATTGCCTTCTGATTATTGCTGTCAGCTTTCTGCATACCTGCTTTCTTGCGCTTCAATGGGAAAATGAAGGGATTCTTTTGAGAGGGAGGGGTGGTTGTTGCCTGGTGACTGCTCACAGATGGTCACGACACAGAATTGTTACAGTTATTTACAAGCTCATAATTCTCTTTCATTTCTTCATCTTCATAAGAAATGCACTATAGAATGTTGGAGATCGAAAAAACTTGTCAATATTGTGTGACACGTAAGACTTTTGTCAGGTATACTATTAGAAAGTACCCCAAAAAATGTGCCCAAATCATCAGTCTTGTAATACTACCATTAGCTTGAAGACACATTACCAAAAAATATATGGAATTAAAGAGTAAAAGCTGTGTTGGAGCCAGACCATTATTTGTTTCTTTTTCTGATTTTTTTGGGAGTAACACTTAGCCATAACATTGACAGATATATTTCCCACCACGTTCAACATATCATCATGTCCTTGTCCTAGGTCTGGCCAAAAATAGTGCCCTATGGGGCCGCATGAGTTCTAGCCAGAAATCGTTTCCTATAGTGCCGCATGAGGTCTGGCAGGAAATCGTTCACTATAGTGCCACATGAGGTCTGGCCAGAAAACGTTCCCTATAGTGCCGCATGAAGTCTGGCTGGAAATCGTTCCCTATAGTGCTGCATGAGGTCTGGCTGGAAATCATTCCCTATAGTGCTGCATGAGGTCTGGCTGGAAATCATTCCCTATAGTGCCGCATGAGGTCTGGCCAGAAATCGTTCCCTAGAGTGCCGCATGAGGACAGGCCAAAACTTGTTCTCTATAATGTAGCATGAGGTCTGGCCAAAAATCGTTCCCTATAGTGCCGCAATTTAGGTCTGGGCCCAAAAAATCGTTCCCTATAGTGCCGCATCAGGTCTAGCCGGAAATCGTTCCCTATAGTGCCGCATGAGGACAGGCCAAAACTTGTTCTCTATAGTGTAGCATGAGGTCTGACCAAAAATCGTTCCCTATAGTGCCACATGAGGTCTGGCCAAAAATCATTCCCATAGTGCCGCATGAGGTCTGGCCAAAAATCGTTCCATATAGTGCTGTATGAGGTCTGGCCGGATATCGTTTCCTATAGTGCCGCATGAGGTCTGGCTGGAAATCATTCCCTATAGTGCTGCATGAGGTCTGGCCAGAAATCGTTCCCTATAGTGCCGCATGAGGTCTGACCGGAAATCGTTCCTTGTAATGCCACATGAGTTCTGGCCAAAAATCATTCCCTTTAGTGCCGCATGAGGTCTGGCCAAAAATCGTTCCCTATAGTGCCGCATGAGGTCTGGCCAGAAATCGTTCCCTATAGTGCCGCATGAAGTCTGGCCGGAAATCGTTCCCTATAGTGCCGCATGAGGACAGGCCGGAAATTGTTCCCTATAGTGCCGCATGAAGTCTGGCCGGAAATCGTTCCCTATAGTGCCGCATGAGGTCTGGCCGGAAATCGTTCCCTATAGTGCCGCATGAGGTCTGGCCGGAAATCGTTCCCTATAGTGCCGCATGAGGTCTGGCCGGAAATCGTTCCCTATAGTGCCGCATGAGGTCTGGCCGGAAATCGTTCCCTATAGTACCGCATGAGGTCTGGCCGGAAATCGTTCCCTATAGTACCGCATGAGGGCTGGCCGGAAATCGTTCCCTATAGTACCGCATGAGGGCTGGCCGGAAATCGTTCCCTATAGTGCCGCATAAGGGCTGGTCAGAAATCGTTCCCTATAGCACTCCATTGAAGTAGACAAAAGGATAAGCAACTCCCAAAAAGAACCTCTTCTCCCCACTGTCTAAAGATCTGTGACTTGAGAATTAGATTTCTCAGCCATTTTAGAACACATATGTAATCTTGATTGGTGTCATTCTCAATTCAAGAGCTCACCAATCATGTATTGTAGGTAGAAATATCTACATATGTTATGTCTTAATAGAATATGAAATTAAAGATGAGACTGTTAAATGTCTCTGTTAAAGTGCCGCACCAATCGCCAATATCCTCATCTAATGTATATTAGTAATAAACAGACTCATAAAATCTGGTTAACAAGAACAGACAATTTAAGATGTGGACAAAATATGCAAAATATGTAAGGCAGTTAAATATAGATATGTTTAAATCTGAAGTTAACAATAAAATACATAAGATGAAAAGTCTCACCAAATGTATTACAAGATATACTATATAGTCTATTTATTATTAGATACTGCATGTAACATACAATATATAGGATGTACAATGAATCCCCTTTACATTTGTATTTGACAGCATTTGTTAGACGCTGCTGATCCTTTAGCTGTCAACTTTGTTACAGCATTTTGCACAAGCACATAGAAGGAATCTGTCTATGTTAATGTTTTCTAAGGTTGTTAATCCATTAAGAGGAGAAGACCATAAGAAAAAGCTGTAACATTTGAAAAGTACCATAGGAGGATTTTCACTCTGGAAAAAAGGATTTCAATATGAGACCTATGGTGTTAAGCCTTAGGGTATGTCCACACGGCTTAACTGCTGGGCGTACAGTACACACCGCAATTACACGGGGTCTTCGGGAGTCGTGCTGATAGGCAGCCCGCCGGCCCCATAAACATGTATCACTCGCAGCGTGAAAGCTCCAAATACATGGCGAAATGCGCCCCAAAATAAGCCTTTTTTGAACAAGCCCTTTAAATCATTTTTTGTTAAAAACCTTTTGTCAAAAAAAAATTGGGTTTTTAAAAAAATAAACATTTTTGGCATGTGGGGGGCGAAATTTTGGCTAGAAAATTATCACAGTTGCTATGCAGTACTGAGGTCCTTTTTTGAAATTCCCCCCATGGCAACATCTGCAATAAAGTTTTATGTTCTCCCAGTTACTCCAGTACTCAACACTTCAAAAAAGTCCATGCTAATAGGTTAACCTGGAATTTAGATTGAGAGCTCCAACAGGGACCAATGTGAATGATGACAATCTCTGTATAGTGCTTTGAAATATGGTAGCACTATAAATAAATTTGGCTACTTGTGATCGTCTGAGTATTTTTAGCACTGAAAAGCAGGCAGTGTGTAGTCTGGAACGCATGGATAATTTTGTGGTATTGTGAATCAGCATAAGGGTGAGCAATTGATTCTAACGAAGTGGGAAATTCGTTTAGAATTTTTTAGGGAAAATTAGATTTTTAACAAGTCGAAAATTTTTGGGGTACTTCCCTGAACGAAGCATTTTTGATTTTAAAAAGGCTGCGAGCACAGGGGTTACATGGGGGCAAAGAACTGGGGGAGGAAAAAGGGCATAGCTGCAATGACATGTGCAGAAGATAAAGCCAGATCAGAGACACGTCGGAATTCTGTGACGTCACCCGCACTATATAAGGTCCGGGCGGCCATGCTCGCTCCTCACACTCATCTCACTTTACTGTGTAGGAAGGTCTAGCCACGGCTGCTAGTGACATCTCTTTACTAAAGAACTCTTTTTATACAGCGATTTTTGGGGGTGTCCACAGCTTGGTCCTCATAGACTGCATCTCTTCAACGTTCCTAATCTCTGATTTTGTGGGGTAAATTGGAACTGAAGTCCAGTTGCGTCCAATGCGCAGCTGCATATAAATTTAATGCTATCTGCTCAACTATAAGCACATTAAATATCAAAGGGTATCTAAGCCTGTTACCTGTTGTATTCATTTAAAGAAACAGCAATTTTACAATCCAAATTACACTAATTTTTGTTAACTCATGTTCTTTTGCGCAATTTCACATCCAGGGGTTTAATTAAGGCATTGTTTCTGCTGTTGTTGGTCAATAAAAGAAACGTTCTTTTTCACCGCCAAAAAAAACATTTTCCTGTAGCATAATTCATAACCGAAGGTTAATTTACAAGTTTTTGAGGTTGTTGTGATTACCGTTTTTAAAAATACATGCCAATTTTAACCACCTCAAACAAAGCTGGTAATTTTTGGTTGCTCAATTCCTTTTTGCACAATTTACATCCAGGGATTAATTAAGCGTTCTGCTGTTGTGGTCACTAAAAGAAACGTTCTTTTTCACCGGCAAAAAAGACATTTTACCTGTAGACAAAATTCATCAACCGAATGTTAATTAATTACAATGTTTTTCCTGTTGTTGTGGTACTGTATAACTACACTCCATTTTAAACAACGATACAAAGCTGGTAATTTTTGGCAGCAACATTTCTTTTGGCGCATTTTACATCCAAGGGTTAACTAAGTATTTTTCTGCAGTTGAACGATAGTAAAAGAACGTTCATTTTCACCCCGCCAAAGAGAAATTTTTTGCCATGTAGCAATAATTCATATCCGAAGGTTATTTAAGCCCTGTTTTGCTTTTATATTCAGTAAAATACACAGTGTTTTTAAACGGCACATACAAGTAATTTTCCTGGCCATTGTGGAGCGCAATTTAATCCAAGGGTTACCCAATGCTGTACTGGGTTCATTCCGAGTCAAATACAGGGTTTGGTATTTATCATATGCAGATATGCTCATCAAACAGTGTTCTGACATTTAGAACAAACAGTATGTCAGACAGAGAGGTGGCAGGCCTCTTCCACACTGCAAGATGGCAGTGGTGGCACAACATTCCTGGAGGCAGCCCATGGTCGCAGCAACAGGCATGGGACGTCACAGCATGGGTCACTTGATGAGGCCACAACTGCCGCTGTCAACTAGCTGGCCGTGTGATTTGTATCAGGCAACCCAATGGTTATCTTGAATTGGTTGACTAGGCATCATCCACTTCCTCCCAGAAGTGACATCTGACAACCCCAGCCAAGAGTTGGTGGAACTTCAACAACAACCCATAAGTTTGGCATGGCCCATGTGAGCGGGTCAGCGGCCCTCCCTTCCTCAACCCCCTCTCTGTCCCCATCCCGGTTCCGCTCAGCCAGAGATCTACTATGTGGTCTTGTGGGTCAGCTCCAATAATTTGAGGATGAACAATTTGAGGAGGGCAGTCAGCAGCTACTTGGCGCGAAGAAATGGGGCCAATATCCACTGCTTCATGCAGTAGGCGCAAAGTATAGATTTTTGAGTAGTGGCATGGAGGTCATGTTGTGGAGGGTCAGCCTCTGCAAACCAACCTGTGATGATGACAGCAGTGACGATGAAACACAAATCGATGATGATTATCCGACCGCGACTTGGGAGCCGTTGAAGCAAGGGCTTCCATCATCGTCAGGAGAATAGGGCGCAGCCAGCAAGTGTTGGGTGTGGACGATGAGTCAGCAGTGGGAGAAGCACTTTGAGGATGGGAGCCAAGCAGCCACGTGGTAAAAAGAAGCCCGCATCGCAGGGTCAAGAAAAGTAGTTTCACAGAGGGTCTCAGCGAGGCATCGGCGGCAGTAGTCCGCACTCAGTTGCGAGCGTTGGCGGTAAAATCAGATAACGCGGCGGTGTGGCGTTCTTTTGCCAAGACACACCGATGGAGCCGACTACGGGTATATGTAGAATCTGTTGGGCAGAAAGTGAAGTCGTGGCCAGGTGAGCTAACGTTGGCACCACGGCCCTGCGTCAACACATGCAGGCGTCACTAATCTGGTGGCCTGGGAAGAAATGTGGCTCAGATGGGTGGTCCATCCTGCCACCACAGTCAACAGCAAGGCAGCAGCGCCCATGCACGCATACCATTGCAGTCAGTCCAATGCTCCACCACCTCTGCAGAGGAGCTGTTTGTCTTTGCCATCATCTCCCCCCAGATTCTCCGCTTCTTCGCTACTCTGGCGCCAGCAGATCGTTCAGCAGGCGGAATGCAAAGAACAACAGTATGCCTCCAACCAACCTAAGGTGCAGTAAGCTGACCGTGCGCCTGACCTAGATGTTTGGTACGGCAGTCCTTCCATCCCTTTCTCCAATGGTTGGACTCTGCACCGTTCAGCGAACTACCAATGGCCTTGTGCCCGAGCCAAGATGGAGAGATTCCAAGCCGTAATATCTTTTCCTAAAAGGCATTTTCCTACACTTCATAAATATGAAGAACAGAAGGTGGGCCAGTCCTTAAGCTTATCGGTTGTTCCAAGGTGCACGGCAGCGCGACGTCTGAGCTGTAACTACGGTCAAAGGCCAGTAACATGTCCTTTACCGGCCCACTGGGTGAAATGTGCTTCCTGGCTCAGTCAACACCAAGCAACGTTGGAACAGGAGACGCCGCTTTCCTCCTCCACGTTTGTCAACTGCAGCTCCTGCGCCATTGTCGCGCCTCCTCCTCTTCCACCACCTACCATATCTCAGTCAGCCTCCACCAAGTACTAATCCATACTTCCACATGTGTAGTCACAGCGGTGTCCACGCAGTATCAACACCTGGCTCTCGGCGACGAAGTCACACAGGGGAGGAACTGCTCCGCGACCATGCAGCAAGAAATCGAGTGTGGCTTCTCCGCACCAACTGCAAATCGGAACCATGGACGGACAATGGTAGTAACATGGTGTCCGCGCTGTCACCTAGAAGGTATGGGTCCATGCGCCCGCATGGCGCATGTTTCAATCTGGTTGTGAAAAGGATTCCTGAATTCTTCCACCGATCTTCAGAAATACTGAAAATGGCCAGTAAAACTGGTGCATGGCACTTCATCCATTCCACAAAGCCAGGCGCACACCCTCCTCGAGTTTCAGCGGCCGAATGGCCTCCCAACACACTCCTGATATGCGATGGTTTTCCAACCACCCATTGGAATTCCAGCCTGCACATGTTGGACCGACGAATGAAAAGAGAAAGGCCATAAACGAGATTTTATGGGATGATCCATTCGGACAGGAGTACTCCCCATGTGTAAAAACTTTTGATGTCAGCCAGTGGGCAGCTCATAGCGTGACATCTGCCGTTTGCTGAGCCCATTTGATAGGCAGAATGTTATTATGTCAGTACGCCAGGACTGCGCGATGAATAACGTCATTCCACTGCTTCATGACCTGAACAGATGCTGAAAAAACTGTCTGGCATGGACTGTAGACGTGGCGACTACATCTCGCAGCGGCCACAATAGTCCTGTCGGGGACTGCAACTGGAGGAGGTGGAGGAGACATTGGAGCAGAAGCATTGCCAGGTGGAAATTAGTGGGATTTTCTACCCTTGTGACAAGAGAGGAGGAGCAGGAGCAGCTGAGGAGGTAACATGGAGATGATAAGACGAGGCAGATGACCCGCAAGCACATGGCAGTATACAATGGATATGAAGCAGGAGCCCGTCGGTGTCACTTGTGCAGAAATGGCCCGCAGCATGCGATTTGCCGAATATTCAAGCATCCAGCAGAGTGATGACTTCTGGCTCTCCACCCTATTGAACCCTCGCACCAGCTCCAAAATGGTAGCGATTTCCCAGCTGCTGAAAACAGAGACAAACATAAATACTAAATAGGGAAATCCTCCGTATTCATATGGCCGACTGGCCTATTGTGCGGCATCGTCCCTACCTCGACAGACTTACCGGGGAGTTCTTCAGCGCTCACGTACTACTGCCGTGGCTGCTGGTAGAAGGTGGGGGGGGGGGGTAGGACAGTACCAGCTCCATTAGCAGCAACCTAAGTCTGGAAAAAAAAAAAAAAAAGGGTCACTATGAGCACTTCCTTCACGGCCTCCTAGTTAGGAAAGGCATCCGCCACACAGCATCAGCAGGACCTGGAGAAGACCCTGAACCAGCCAGATTGTGGCTACTTGGACAGCAACTCTGCCACCCCCAGTAGAAGGATCTTGCTGACTACTGGGCAGCCAAACTGGATGTGTGGCTCGCAACTTTGCCGAGTTTGCAGTGGAGAAGCAGTCCTGCCCCAGTCCAGTAAGTGTGGAATCATGATGCGGGTGTTCAGCTGCGTGCGGGGGCCATCATTGACCGCAAGAAAACCCCTTGTCCACGGGTATATGTGGGAACACTGAGCCTTGACAAGAAAGAACCAGGTGTTGGATCGGTCCGCAGTATTTCCACACCAATCCAATGCCTTAGGCGTCAGACTACATCATCCAAGCGCCTCATTCAAACTGTGAGAAATGAGGATGGGTCAAACTACCTGCCTCAGCACTTTCCTGAATGCCGCCAAACCGCGCCGATGCCCACAACACCTGCTCGCCAGTTTCTCCATCTGTCCACCAAACCATCTTAGCAGGACTAGTTATTGGCCACCTCACCTCCACACTCGGTCATTGTTGCCACTCTATGACCTCGATGCTGCAGCTGCCATGCCCTACACACTGTGTCATTGAGCCACTCAGTGGCCTACTCCTGTTTGTGCCACCATCCAGATATGTCCATTGTGCTACTGCCTGTCCTCATGCTGCGCAGTGGCCTGCTTCCGTGCCCCTCCACACTCCTGTCATTGTGCGCCACTGTCAGACCTCATTCTGCTGGCCCTGTGTCGTTCACCATCCACTCTCTGTCATTGGTGCCACTCTAGTGGCCTACTACTGTTTTGCCACCTCCAGAATGTCATGTGCCACTGGCCTAACCTCAAGCTGCTTCTGTGCTCCTCCGTGCCTCCACACTGTGTCATCGTGCCTGACTCTCTGACCTACATGCTGCTGCTGCCAGTCAACTCCACTCTCTGTCATGGTGCCACTCTGTGGCCTACTCTTGTTTTTGACCACCTCCAATGTCATTGGGCACGTCTGACCTCATGTCTGCTACTGTGGCTGCCTGCCGTGCCCTCTACACTGTGGTCATTTTGCCACTCTCTGACCTCATGCTGCTGTGTGCTGCCTTGCCGTCACCTCCACACAGTTCTGTCAGCTGATGTTGCCGACCATGAGCCCTCAGCTTGTTTTTTTTCCAGCTGTCGCTGCCATTACTTTATCTGTCTACATTCCCGCTTCAGTTTTTTGGTCAGTTTTGCCCCTTAAGTGCCCAGGGATTTTTATAGTGAAGGCGATTCTAAGAGCAGCAGCAGTCAATCTGCGTGTCCATATAAAACACAACTGTAGAAGACCAAACCAAGCTCCCTCTTTCATATTTAAGCATGGCACAAACAGTTCTAAACAGCACCTGCAGGCTCTGTGCAGCCTGAAAAATGCTGGGTTTTTTTTTTTAATTGCAATTCATCCCAAAGCAATCGACCGAAAACAAAATTTTGACGGAAAATTGGCGAAGTCACCGAATCGAAGAGTTTAGAAATTCCTTTCTCTAATCAGGCACATAAAAGCAAATAATTTAATGGGTAATAATCAAGTTTAAGCTTTTATAGTGATACAACTGAACCTGAAAGCTTTTCAGCTTTACCCTGGTTAACATTTGTGTATTAAGCATTCAATTAAAACAGAGTAGGGAAAACAAAGAAGGGCTGACTCTCCATCTGTGTCTTCTGGTTGTTTAGAAGACATTGCCTAAATTGCTGGTACAGATTTAGCTAAGGTATAAGATACCAGAACAACTGTATTTTTGTAGAAAGGTTATAAAAACTCTGTACAGTAAAAGGAACATTACATTTCTAGCTCTTTCAGGCTCTACTATATAACAGCAACCATCAACACCCACAGCAGAAACTACCAACAGGCCCAGGATAGACTGTTCTGACTGTACAAAAGGATTAGTCAGTTGACGTATATTCCTGACACAATGGGTTCCTAATATAAAAAAGGATGCAAAATCTTCTCTGAGGGCTTCTCAGCTTCTTGTGGTGACAGTAAGCTATGTTCACACGGCTTAAATTTGGACATATTTCACCGCATATTTCGCGTCGTACTGCGCTCAATACGTGGCGAAATATGCCCCAATAATTACAGCAATCCACAGCTCTCATTGAGAACTATGGATTACGCCTTCTCTCCCCGCACATCGCATTGTACGAGTGGGGAGAGGAGGCATAATAAATAAGTGACATGTCAATTATTCACGGCTTTATGCGCCGTGAGTAATGCATGTCTATGGGACCGGCGAGCTGCAGCCCCTTCCGGCCCGCGGGAGCTCCCGAAGTCACGTCGTAAGTGCGGGGCCCCGCAATTATGCCGTGTGAACTTAGCCTAAGGGTATGTTCACACAACATCTTTACAGGACATATTTCAGTGCATAACTGCGATGCAATATCCCCAAAATATGCCCCACAACTGCAGTAATTCATAGCTCTTATTGAGAGCTATGAGTACTTGCAATTTTCCCCCAAAAATTGACATGTCACTTCTTCCCAGCAGTATCGCGACATGGAAAGTGAATGTCTGTGGGAGCCGGTACAAAGAGTTTTCTAAGTACACTCTGGCCAGCGCATACTTATAAAACATCTGGCGTATTGTAGTGTACGGATGTGCTGCAATACACCATGTGAATACACCCTACGTTTTCCATTTGTACATGGTCATACCACAGAAATAAGTCTGTGAAATGCAAAAAATCATCCACTTTGCTTTTACAAATGAGAACCCTTCTAGATTCATTTTGTCAGACTATAGGAATTTGAGGACTTTTTGAATTCCACAAACTACTGTTAATTATTATGTCTCTTGAGTTAATGCTTCTTTTAATATATTGAAAGCTATTACTGGATTTAGTAACAGATAATTGCGGCTGAAAACTGATAATAAGTCTATGACCTATGATAGAACCTTTTTGATGCATAAAGTCTTCAGATATATAAGTTCACATTTATCCACAATGAATTTCATTTAATCTGCAAATGCTTAACATTTTATTTGTCAGGTTCAGCTTGCAGTTTAAAAGGGTTGGGTGAGAAACCAAAAATATAAGAACATATAATAAAACAGTAAATAACCTTCACAATACAGAGTGTGAACTACTTCCTCCCAGCTAAGCTATAGATTCTGTATACTATACCCCCATCAAATTATTTATATATAGCAATATATACACACACACACGTACATATGCACACTTTTATTTGTGACACTCTCCTTTCTACACTGTTGAGCCTTCCCTCACACCAAAAGTCTGTCAGGCTGACTGAGAACAGCACACATGCTCAGTTTTGCCAGTCAGTCTAGCCACAAAGTAACTCAGAGTATGTCATACTGCTGTTCTCTGTATTCCAGAACAAGTTTTTGCACAGGAAGGAGCCCGTTGGCCATTTTTCTCTGCTACAATGATTATCCCCTAGACAAAACAAGCAGACTTTTATAATTAAAAGTACTTAGGCATTTTTTAATTTTGACTTGTAGTTTATGTATTTTTTTTCTTTTCCTGGAGAACCCCTTTAAAGGGATTGTCTCACTATATCAATTCATCTTACGTCAGTCCTGTTTTCTCGGTTTCATTTTTTGAACTCAGGGGTATGTTTACTGGCTTTTACTGGCCTGCAGTGACGAGCTGCTGAGGACACCAGATCTGTAGCTATAGCAACCAGCACTAACAGCCTATCAGGAGAGATCAAACAGGTCTGTAGCTATCGCAACATGAGGAGCTGATGCAGCCCATGCAAGAGGGGATATCTCAGAATAGGTAGGACACAGTTAATGGACATAGTATATTGCAAAATAACTTGTTTTTGCAAGATCTTTAAGATAAAAAGCAATCCTTGTAGTGAGACAACCCCTTTAAGCAACCATCCGTGGAATTTAGTGGTTAAAAAGTTATTCACAAACAAAGATGAACAAACTTATCCAGCTATATTGATTTTTGTCATTTTGTGAACTGATTTGCAATCGGTCCATCATTAGAATAAATTGTAAGATGCAATTTGATGTAATTTGCCTTTGAAAGATTTTAGTGAATAATCAGTAAACCAGTCTGACCATTATATTATCTAAACTGGCAAACTGCTGGATAGAATAAAATAATTAGAACATTATTCTTGACAATAGTAAAAAGAAAGTCATATAATAGCACAGAAAAAAAAGAGTTTTAGCAAGAAGTACTCTTTTATAAACTTTCTCAAACCATAAAAAGAAAGTACGATACTGTGGATATATTTTATAATGTACAGTTTTAGTCAGGGCTAATTTAACCTCTTTGCCTAAATTGTGCTGGTAATTACCTTAGTCTTACGGTATGATATAATTTCATCAAATCTCTCCAATTTATAATACAATAATATTTAATATTCTCCTTATAGCTGAACTCTGTCCAGAACAAGGAGAACCAGAAAATTGAAAGCGATTAATCCTAATGATAATTTTGTTAACAGCTTTAAACTCCAAAGTCAGCAGATCTTTGTATACGTAATTGTCTTAGCTTTTGTAGCCAAACTGTGAAGGAAGATATTTTAATATCATGTTTAAAATGCTTTGAAAATGAGTTATTGCTAAAATTGATTCCCTTCCACCTCTTATTAAGGTAGTCAGATGGAAAATAATTATTAAAGTTAGCACAATGGTCTGTACTTATAATTATGCCATTCTGTATAGACTGGGGTCAGTGCAGTGAAGGGGCCCGCATCATTCAATTTCAGGGGCACCTTTGCTATTGAGAATGGAAAAGAGGGATTTCATCTATAATGCAGTAAATACATCAAGTGCAAAGAAATTCTGTGTGTCTTAGAAGTATTATAATTATAATACTCTGTGACTACAGGGTGAAAGCTTTTTTTATAGATTCTGCAAAAAAAATTAAAAAGAACAGCGATCATGTGATCATCAGGTAATAGGAAAAGAATCTAGTTATCATAATACAAAATTATCTGTCACTGCAGCATCAGGGTATGTTCACAGGGCAAATTTGCGGGCATTCTTATAAAACAACAGGTGCATAGCAGCGCGCACAGTGCTAACTGCTATATGCCTGCTTTAAACCATGTGAACCTACCCTAAGGCAATGTTCACACGGCTTATTGCCAACGTAATTGCCGGGACGGGGGTCGCCCCGCAATTATGCCGGCAGCCATGCAGGGGAGGTGGGGGCGGGGGGGGGGGGGTGGGGGTGGGGGCAGCTCGCTGGCCCCATAGACACTCATTATTCACAGCGCGTACACGCCGTAAATAATGTACATGTCAATTTCTCCCCCCTCGGCGGATTCGCCGAGTGGGGAGAAGAGATGGAATCCATAGTTCTCTATGAGAACTGTGGATTACCGTAATGACTGGGACGGTTTTCAGCCGTCCCAGTCAACTGTGTAATGGTCATTAGGCTACAGAGATAGGAGAATGAGACAATCTGCTCTAGAAATCAGTGGGGATCCCTGCAGCCACATCACAAAACAACTGGTATAACATTTATCACTTATCCAATAAACATTATAAAACTTTTTGACTTTTGTCATGTTTACACAATATTTAAAAAAATATATATTATTTCTTAGAAATCAATAATAAGTAATTTAACTACTAAAATATTTTGGAAATTGGCAATCTCCAGAAAATTGAAGGTGCCTTGTTCATCTGTGCAAACAATTATATGCAAGTACAAACAAGATGGGAATGTCCAGCCATCATACTGCTGAGGAAGGAGACGGTTCTGTATCAAAGATGAACGTGCATTGGTCTGACATGTGCATATCAACCCAAGAACAAAAGACCTTGTGAAGATGCTTGTGAAAGCTGACAAGATTGTGTCATTATCCACAGTGAAACGAGTACTGTATCAACATGGGCTGAAAGGCCACTCTGCCAGGATGAAGCAATACTCCAATAGAAACATATAAAAGCCAGATTAATGTTTGCAAATGCACACAGGAACAAAGACCTACATGTTTGGAGACATGTCCTGTGGCTTAATGACCATCATTATGTCTGGAGGAAAAAGGGAGAAGCTTGGAAGCCTAAGAACACCATCCCAACTGTGAAACAGGTGGGTGGCAGCATCATGTTGTGGGGTTGTTTTGCTGCAGGAGGGACTGGTGAACTTCACAAAATATATGGCATCATGAGGAAAGAAGACTATGAGGCAATACTGAAGCAATGTCTCAAAACATCAGCTAGGAAATTAAATTTTGGGCGGAAATGGGTCTTCCAAATGGACATGACCTGAAGCATAACGCCAAACTGGTTACAAAATTGCTTAAGAATAACAAAGTCAATGTTTTGGAGTGCCCATCACAAAGTCCTGATCTCAATCCCATTGAAAATGTATGGGCAAAGCTGAAAAAGGCAGGTGCGAGCAAGGTGACCTACAAACATGGCTCAGTTACACTAGTTCTGCCAGGAGGAAATTGCAAAAATTCCTAACAACTATTGTGAGAAGCTTGTCCAAGGATATCCAAAACATTTCACCCAAGTCATACAGTATAAGGGCAATGCTACCAAATACTAATGAAATGTATGTAAACTTTTGACTTTGCAGAAAGTAATAAAAATGCCTTAAAGCATTCTCTCTAATTATTCTGGAATTTGGCAAAAATAAATAATTTTGGTTCCTAATTGACTTAAAACGGGTAAGGTTTATTCTGATTTCATGTCAGATAGTGAGAAAAACATGCAGATGTGTCTCTATATATAGTGTATGTAACCTTCTGGTTTCAGCTCTATGTGAAGTATATTTTTTTATTTTTAGATAGAGAGAGGAAGGCTCTTTTCACCTTCAGTGTCTGTCAGAGGTATGTGTCAGTGAGATTTCTCACTGTATACATTTGATAGATACACTAAATGGCATATGTCACACATAGACTTCAATATTTAGAATATAAATACTATGCAGTGCAGGCTTTTTTTATCTGCATGTTTTTGTATGGAAGGAAACATTGTGCCAAAAAGAACATGTTATATGCGGAACCGCAAGTAGATTGATCTGAAACATTTGATGATCAATACATGGCTGATCTCTCAGCTATTTTTCTAAGAAGTAAGCAAAACCATCATCACGTGGCTTGAATTTTGTGCCGACAATCAGCATGATTTTTTTCAGACTTTGAAAGATATAAAGACATTTATTCCAACACCGACTATAAAAAAAACATTTTTAAAAAGATGAACATGCATCAAACATGAACAAAAAAATGTTAACATTGTCACGTCAAGGGAGGTACAGTGAGCCCTGACTGGAACCCAGCCCACTGTCCCTGCCTACTTGACGTGCTGCCCTAGGCGGCAGAGTCAACTGGGCGACGGTCTCTGCGCTGCTAGAGTGCGGGGGGCCGTCAGGAGGAGGAATAGTCAGACAGTCCGGGTCAATATCAAATCAGGAACGCCAAGCCACAAATCAGAACCAGAGGGATAAACGTAAACAAGCCAAGGTCAAACGGAACGGGAGTGAGGTACAAAATCAGAAGACAAGCCTCGGTCAGGAGAACAAGCCGAGGTCAAAGTCCAACAACATGTGTGGATCAGTACTTGGACATGAGAAGTCAGGAGCAGTCGGATCTTCTTAAAATAACAATCTTTTTATTGAAGACATCTTAAAAACAGCCGCACAATGGCTGAGCGTACATGAAGGCAGGAGACCACGATGTGGGCTGGACAATGGATGACTCTGACCGTTTCAGGTCACATGACCCTTACTCATGGGGGTAAACATGAGTAAGGGTCTTGTGACCTGAAACGCGTCGGTGCAACATGCCCCCTGTCAGGAATGGCGTGACCTCTGTCACTCACACAGCTCCCAGCAGACTATCAGGGTGGGGTCGCTGATCAGCTGCTGCAGCCTCTTGCTCCCTGCAAGCCGAGCGCTGCCCAGCCCTGACAAACATGTTGGGTGAAAATTGTCTTCCATTGTAATCTACTTTTCAAGAACAACTTCCTACATTTTAAAAAATCTGATAATAATATTTGTTATGTAGAATCTAAAGTACAATGGATAGAAGGAGAATTCCCAGTACTGATTTATCTAATAAATTTAATGGACTCCTTTCAAATCACAGTGGACGGGGAATTAAGGAAGATTTATAAAGATATACTGGATTTATTAGGTCCTTCAAATGTAAATGATAATTATAAGGGAGGTTCTGTAGTGATTTTAAACAAAATCAAATAAAAAAAATGTTATATGATAAAATACTACTACATATTGCAGCTTGACTCACAATCCCACTAAAGATATATTTGTGTCTTTGGAAGGCATACTTATTGAAGGAGTCAAATTAGGTATGACTAACCAGAAACAAAAAAAGAGTTTAGTCTGGTTCAAAATCCTATCTGTCCTATATGCTATGCACTTTCAAATGTGCATAAAGTTAGTTTCTACCCTCTTTTTTGCCCAATAATTACAGGATTAAACTCTTTACTAGAATGATTATGTGACTCGTTTGAATATCTAATTGTAACCACTAGGAACCAATATGTCTGGGTATATCTAGAATGCTAAGCATGCATTAGCTTCTTTCCATGTAAAATCATGCATATGTGTGGCTAACCTGTGACTTGGCTACATTATACACTTTTGTTCTTGATGCACCATTTAAATGAATATTCTAATTAATCAGATGGTGTATGAGAATGTATTGTGCAGTCCACATCAGTTGTGCTCTCATATAGCTTTATTCTCATTTAGGGGGACATGTATGATCAGAGTTTTCACTTGTTTTCTGGCGTATAATGCGCCTCTCTATGCCGGCTCCGCTGTCGGATGCACTTTCCCTATGTGTTAGGCACATTAGGCGCAAGATTCGCCACTTTCTAATGTGCCTAATATGAAGGGGCGAGCTGTGGGCGTTTTGGGGCAGGATGCAACACATTCGAAAACACTGTCACATGTATGAATGCGGGTCGGCAAAGTAACTTGCATTTCAGCTCCAACACGCAGACCTATTTCAATGTGGTCTGTCTGCTGGAGGCACTTTGGCGCCGAAATACATCGAGCGCTGTTTTCACGGGGAAAAAACGTGAAAACAAGCGCTACGACACGCCGATCTTCATACATGTCCCCCTTAGAGTGAATTTTCCCTTCAAATTGCTGGGTGCCCAATGAAAACATGACGCTCACTATCTAAAGCCAATTTATATATGGCATATTATGAGGAGAAGTATTTAAAGCATATACTATAACTAATCCATACCACACCTCATTGGTATGGAATGGTCGTTATAAAGATGATCTCCTCCTAGTGTGAATACTGGAATACAAATGTTAGGACACTTCCAGAAGTCTTGAAGTCAAGATAATGTGTAGACATGCAGACAATCAGCAGCCAGCCAGCTTCTGTGATGTCACAGCCCTATAAAGAAGGCAGCCATGTTAAATGCTGCCACTTGTCACTGTGTCTCGTATGCACAAGCATCTCTCTGTAGGAACACTAAATTGCACTCTGTGCAAAATACTTCCGATTTTAGAGTTAGTGGGGTGAAATATCTTTCAAATACACAACTGTTCCTGAACCAACATTTTTTTATTTTGGGATATTGCAATCTGTGGCAAATAATTATTTTTTTTCAGTTATTGTGGGGAACTCTGTGTCAAATCCAGTGTGTCTATTTCTGCCCTACACACGTCTGAAATTCATCCAGTTCAGTCTGTAGGGAACACAATTCATCGCAAATACATTGCAAATTAATTCTGAACAAATCAAATTTTGGGTGAAAATTCGGCGAATCAGCTGAATCAGCTTTTTGAGAAATTCCGTCAACTCTAATTTAAGGCTAGATAAGGACAATGGTACTGTGAGTAACCATTTCCTGATTTTTTTTTCTTTTCCTGTTATATATTGTCCTAGATGATTCTGCAATTGGGAAATACCAGGCACTAATCTATTGTTAATTGTGTGGCTATCATATTTGGGTATTTGGTGGTTTCTTTTCTGTGATTGTTTACAACCTGATATTGAATGCATTATTGAGTCAGTGATTTCTTCAATGTGGCTATCCTAAAGTGTATTTAAAAAGAGCAAAAAATATAGTAGACAGAAAAAAGAGAACACTATTTGCTTCAAGCTAAAAATAATACAGGTCAAGATCAGATTACTTTCTCTATCCCTGTAGAAAGCGCTACAATAAAATATAATGAGTATTGGTATTTGTTTATACCAACATTGTGTAAAGATTCCAATTTAGATAATATTTTGGGTAAAGTTGGGAGATATGTAGCAAAAAGATGTAGTATGAAGTATTTTATCTTTGAGTTTATTTAACATGCAAAACACATTTGACGTGTGGTGCAAATCGATACACCACTTATAAATATAAGAATTAAACACAAAATTTCACATTAAAGGTTAATCACAAAATGTTTCTGAAAAAAACATATGTTAATATTTATACCCAGGACTGTATCTAGAACAAGGGGGCATCCTCTACGTCTTGAGGAAAGAAAGTTTCTACATAAACATAGAAAGGGATTCTTTACTGTAAGAGCAGTGAGACTGTGGAACTCTCTATCAGAGGAACTTGTCATGGTGAATTCACTAACAGAGTTCAAGAAGGGCTTGGATGCATTTCTGGTGCATGGTTATATAACAAGTTATAGTGACTAGGATTCTGGAGAGGGGTTGTGGATCCAGGGATTTTTCCGATTGCCAGATTGGAGTCAGGAAGGATTTTTTTCCCTAACATAAGGACAATTGGCTTCTACCTCATGGGGGTTTTTGCCTTCCTCTGGATCAACACTTTAACTCTTTAGCAACACTTTAGCAAATGGGCTGAACTGGATGGACGTATGTCTTTTTCGGCCTGACAAACTAATTACAGAACAACACATTTGATGTTTTTGATCACATTAATGATGTGTAATTAAATACCATTAAATAAATACATTTTTTGGAAGTATATAAATGGAGCATCAACCTATTTTTGGTAGCTACAATAAACACAAATTTTTATGTCAACATTTTTTAGATGTGTATAAAGGAGATATTTCTACCCTAAGAGTCACAGGAATAATATGTGTATAGAAACCAGAATGGGTTAGTGGGGAGGGGAAGTCCTAATTCGAGAGGCACATTGGATCCTGTAATTGGGTACCAGATTCCCCACTGGCTTAAAGGAGTTTAATCACTACAAGGATTACTTTTATTTTAAAGATCTTTCAAAAACAAGTCACTTTGCAATATAAGTCCATTAACAGTGTCCTACCTATTCCTAGATATTCCCTCTTGTATGAGCTACATCAGCTCCTCAGGTCATCAAAGCTACAGACCTGTTCAATATCTCAATATCTCCTGATAGGGTACCAGTACTGGTCGCTATAGCTACAGACCTGGTGTCTGCAGCAGCTCGTCACTGCATGCCATTAAACACGCACCTGAATTAAAAGATGAAACTGAGAAAACAGGACTGAGGTAAGATGAATCGTTGGAGTGAGACAACCCCTTTAAACTAGAGGACCTATTTAATGCATTTGTATTACATATACTGCTATAGATACAGTAGCTCATACATCCCAGGAGGCACTCACCATGTATGAGTGATTTGGGTTATACTTCAGATAAATTTGGCATTATGGGGATTGAGGTTCCCAGCGGCATATGCAGGTCCACACCTGCTGTGCAATCAGCAAACACTTTCAAATTATGCCGTCTGACTCCAAAAGAATACTTTATCCAATTTCCTTTGATATATACACTTTAGTAACACCATCTATAGCACAATGTTGCAAGACGATAAAACGGACGCCAACTTCTCGTGTTCAGTCCTCTCCTCACAGCTGAACGGCATACAGCGGCTGGCACGTGCCTGCAATCCGAACTTTCACTCCCCTTTCTCAAGCGTCGACCAAAGTATATTGCAGGCTTAAGTTTTAAAAAAATAGTTTAAGCTTTGAACAGCTCGCAGAGCACTGTTCAATCCATCATCCGTAAGTGGAAGGAGTATGGCACAACTGCTAAACTACCTTGGCCATCCTCCTAAACTGACAGCCCAGACAAGAAGAGCACTAATCAGAAAAGCAGCCAAGATATTCACAGCTCAGGTGGAAGAATTTGTCCATAAGACAACTATTGGACATGTATTCCACAAATCTGGCCTTTATGGAAGAGTGGCAACAAGAAAGCTTATTTTGAAAGCAAGCTGTAAGAAGTCATGTTTGCTGTTTTAAAAAAATATATATGTAGGGCACACAGTAAGCATGTGAAAGATGATCTGGTCAGAGGAGATCAAAATCTAACTTTTTGGCTTGGATGTCAAATACTATTTGGCAGTATTATCAAGTCAGTTGCACCAGAATTCTGGCACAATTTGCGCCAAAGATAACGCTTTTCTCCACATTTACTACGTGTTTGGACAGTTTCAGATGATTCTGCGCCTCATCTGACAAAGGGACGTGGCCTCATAAAAGGGGCATTGCTTAAAGGTGCCAGAGTTTTGTCGCAGTTTCTGGCATAAAATGTAAGCCAACTTATAGGTAGTACAAACTTAGACTAGACAGGTCTAACATGCGCCAGATTTATCATCACTGAGATAAATGTGGCGAATTGTAAGTCTGTCTAGTCTTAGTTTACGTTGTCCAAGAGTAAGACACTATTGATAAATCTGCCCCTATGTGTGGAGGAATGCCAACATTGCACATTACTTTAAACACACCATTCCCACCGTGAAGCATTGTGGTGGCAGCATGATGCCGGGTGAGGCTTTGCTTCAGCAAGGACTGGAAAACTGGTCAGAGTTTATAGTAAGATAGATGAATCTATCTTCTCTAGAGCGATCCTGAAGGAAAACTTGTTATAGGCTGCAAAAGACCTGAGACTGGGGCGTTGGCAGGCTCAGACAGGCCAAAAGATAATAGGGGAACCCCCTGTGGACTTCTGAAGTTGTTTTTTAACTGCATATACATCCTCAGAAAAGTCAATAAAGCAGAGAGAGAGGCATAACGCAAGATGCAGAGTATAAGAGGCATGTACAGTCATTTACAGTAGCTGTAGGGTGGGCCCCTATAATAAACTCCACCGGTGGGCCCAAAAAGTACTCAACTGGTGGGCCCCTAGAATGAACTCCACCTGTTGGTCATAAGCACATCAGACCGACACTAAGCATAGGTTCACCTTCCAGTAGGACAACGACCCTACCCTTGTAGATTGTAAGCTTTTGCAGGCCAGGTCCTCTCTCCCTCTGTTATCTATGAAACCCCCCTCAAATGTACAGTGCCCTGAAATCAATGGTGCTCTAAAATAAATAAATGAATAATAATAGCAATAAATAACATACAGCCAAAGCTACAATAGAATGATTTAAGCTATTCCTGACAGCTGGTCATAATTTTTTGGCTTTAGTTGTTTTCCTCCCCGCCTTCCAAGAGTCATACCTTTTTTATTTTTCCATTTACATAGACATAAAATGGCTTGATTTTTGGCAGGACAAGATGTTCTTTTAATAGTCCCATTGACCCCATCGTAGAATAAGCTGGTAAAAAAAGCAAGGGGCAAACTGGAAAAAAAATTTTTTTCATTTTTGTGGGGGTTTGGTTTATGGTTTTTTCACTCTTAATTAAAAATGATTTTCTTTTTTGCGGTTTTTATCCAAAAGGGTAAAAAAATAAAAAGGGTTTTGGTTTTTAGTTTTTAAAAAAAAAAAAACTCCCTTTTTTTCTTTAAGTTCCGTGGATTTCCTGCCAAAACATTGTTTTTCCCCCTTTGGGGCCCGATGGGGGTTCATTTTTTATGAAAAGCCTTTTTACTATTCAAAGAATTTATTCAAATTTTTAATTCCAATTTTTGGGGGGTCTAAAAAGGAAAACTTTTAGAGTTTTTTTCTTCCTCCCTTTTTTGGGAAAAAAATGTTTTTTTAAGGGGGACTCTTAAGCTGGGTCTAATTTTTGGTAATTTTATTTTTTTTTTTTTTATGTGTAAAATGGCAAAAGGGAGATATTTTGTATTTTTAATATTTATCAATTTTTATACTTTAAAAGAAATGTTTTAGTTGTGCATTTAATCCCCCTAAGGTATTTGACCACTAGGATGTTCAGGGACGTAGCTATAGAAGGCGCAGAGGTAACAGTCACTACCAGGCCCTACAGCTTGAGGGGGCCCAAAACCTCTCCTGTCGCATAAGGAGATACCAGCATTGTAAGTGGCAAGGGTACGGGGGGGCCCATTTATTTTTTGCACAAGGCCCGGGCATCAAGTTACGTCCCTGAGGAGGTTTGATGGATTTCTGATATTGCTTTACTCCCACTCTTATTGCCAGCATCAGTGAGGAATGTTGCATTCAATAGGGGGCACAACAGAGTCCTTGCTTTTTTCCCCTTGAACTTATTTGACTATATAGCAGGAAAAAGTTAAAGTATATATAAGAAAGTAATAGTTAATATTACATTGGTGTCTGTGTGGGATAAACCTTGAAGACTTACTATACTGTATTTGCTTTAAGATACGAGGTAGAAAAACACTACTACATAGTGGTTAGAATTAATGTCATTTTACATTGCCTAGAACTGCAATCATGCACAAGAAATATCTGTGCATTATTAAGTGAGCTCTGAATCTCAATTGCTCCTGGTAATTATTTATGGATTTCCATTTATTGCCAAGGCTTTACGGCCAATCTTTCCTTTCTGTTTTTTGAAAATCACTAGTTGCTACTGAATAAACGTGGTTTGATAACTAAGTGGCTTAATTAGGAAAATTCTGCTTTTCACCCAGAGGAAATAATTTTCTTTAGAGTCAAAGACTGGTGGTCGCACCCAGACATCACATAAACCTCTGTAACATTTAACATGATTAATGGTCTCAGCTCAGAGACTTATGAGGTGTTTTACAGGGAGGAATGAACCAATTTCACACAATGTTAATTAAATAATTGTATGCTGAATGGCTTTAAATTTTACACAGGGTGGGCCATGCATGTATATGATATACTTTTGCGTTAGTTAAAAAAAAAACGCCCATTGGCAATTATTGTTTTTTTTTTAACATCCTTTAAATTAATAAATTCAAAATAACAAAAATTATCTATTACATTGTGTTCTATTCTAAAGTGCCCTCAAAACATTTAAAGAACCCTCAGCTGGGTTTACAACTCCAAGATGATCCCTCTGTTCTTCTCCTACTTATGTTGCCTATGAACACATATGCCCTCAAGGCAAGTTTGAGCATCTTCCTCCTGATTGCAGCTAAAGTGCTCATCCCTATAAAATGGAGATCCTCCCAAATACCATCCATAGCACAATGGTTCAAAGAGATCTTCCATTTGCAATGTATGGAGGAGATCAGAGCAGATCAGATTCAGTCTCTTGAGAGGGGGACAGAAGCTTTGGCTTCATAACTTTTTTCTGCAGCCTTGCCAGTTTCAAATGAACTTTCTTCTATTAGACAATCTCTTTAAGTAGAAATAATTTTCCATGGCATGCTGCACTGCAGACATCAGGCACAACAAGGAGGAAACCCGTTGTTAAAAAATAGTCGTCCACAGCTGTTGTCTTGGCATAGATTGGCCCAGGCTGAAGCTTTGCACTAGAGCCCATGAGTCTTTAGCTATGCCTTTGCTTGGTAGGCTGCTTTTAATAAAAATGTAAGTAAAATCTGTATGGCTTTTCTTGCTTTATGTTGTTGGAAGTGTTTTTTCCAAAAATAGGCCTTTTTTGATTAATAAGGTTGACCAAACTTTGATTTTGGAATGTCCCAAATCCAATTTATTTCTCTAACTATAACTCTATCTCTAAGTTAGGTTTAGGATTTTTTACTCCTTAGTGCTCCCCATCCGACAGTCCTCCTAATAGTGCCCGGTTTAATCTGAGTCACCTGGTCCCATAACATGGAATTTTTTTAAGTTTTAAAAAAACTTTAAATCCTTGCAACCAGAAACATACCATTACATCCTGGCAGAGATAAGGGAGTACGGGACCTGTCACTAGCAGCCAGGGATATGCAGTACGTTGCAGCACTCGATTCCCCGCCATCCCCCGTGACATGACCGCGTGGTGTCATTTTAGTGGTCATGGTAGCTGGGTACCTAATGAAGGCCTATTGTACTCCTATTGTACACTGCCATAAGGTGTAGTAGGAGATTAAAACAATCACTACATACTGTAGTAATCAATAGTGCAGTATTTAGTACAAGTGTTAACATGTTCAGGTCCCCTAAGGTTACTAAAAGTACAAAAAAATTGTAAAAACATTAAAAAAAAATAATAAAAAAAATGTAAATGGTCTGCTCTAAAACAATATATTGTTATTTATCCTGTGCTATGAACAATGTAAAAAAATAATTACAAATACCTACAAACAACATTTTGTTTCTTGTTTATCTTGCATTCCAGAAGAAATGAAATAAAAAAGTGATCAAAATGTCACAAACAATACAAATTGATAGCTATAAAAACTAGACCCTGCCCTAATAAAAAAAAATATCCAATTAAAGAATTGTTTCTTGTTTATCTTGCATCCCCAAAAAAATGAAATAAAAAAGTGATGAAAATGTTGCATACAAGACAGATTGACACCAATAAAACTAGACTTCGCCCTGCAAAAAATGAGCCATGAAACAGTTTTTTCTGTGAAAAAAAAAAAAGTTATTGATTAGTATCAAAAAAAAGAAATTTTAAATTTTTATTTTTATTTTTCTAAAGTAGTAAAGCATAATAAAAACTATATAAATGTGGTAACAGTGGAATTGTACCGACCTACAAGATAAATATAAAGTATTTTGCACAATCAACCCCGTGAAATACAACCCTCTAAAAAAATGTAATCGTGTTTTCTTTCCAGTTTTATCCCACAAAGAATTTTTTGGAGGCTTCCCAATACATTATGATCTATGTTTAGTCCTTTTAAAACATAAAAAACATCCCACAGGCTCAATATGGCTTACAGAAAAGTAAGACTGTTATGGCTCTTGGAAGGCGGAGAGGAAAAAAAAACAGAAATGAAAAAATGGAAAATGGGTTTAATTGTAAATGACAACATATAGTTCTTTATGACCACTTGTAATGCTAATAGATTTCATAGTTTCATAGTTTCATAGTTTGTAAGGCCGAAAAAGACAAGACGCCCACAGTTCACCCGCTATGCTAAGGTTTGACCCAGAGGAAGGCAAAAACCCCCAAGGGTTTTAGAAGCCAATTGTCCTCTTTTTGGGAAAAATTCCTTTCCCTGACTCCAATCTGGCAATCAGAACAATCCCTGGATCAATCCCCCCTCTCCTAAATCCTGACACTATAACTTTTTATTTTTACTATGTTGAGCGATTTTTAGGGACAAAGTTGAAATCGGAAAGGGTTTTTATGGTGACGAAATTTCAGATCTCCGATAATTAAGGTTAAAATTCGTGCATCATCTATTAAGAGCCCGCCATTTTGGGCGCTTCCTGTAATTTGGCGGCCAAAAAATAAAATTACAGAATAGAGCAGGGTGAGATGTGTGTGCGACGTCATGACTGGGATGTGTAAATTTTTTTGAAATTTTAAAATTTAAAACCCCCCTTTTTTAAATAAATTTTGTTACCTTTTTTCCAGGGTTATAGGAAAAACTCCCCTTTCCAAAAATTTTTAAAATATTATTTCTACAGAGAAACCTTACATTTTTGAAAACCCCCCAAAATTTTTTAATTAAAATTTGAAAAAAATTTTTATTTTCTAAAAATTTTTAAAAACTTTTACCCTGTAAATCACAAATTTTTCCCCCCAACAAAACTCTATCTTAAAAAATAATAAATTCAAAAAAATTATTGAATTCATCAAATCCCCCAAAAAACATTTGCTATTGAAAAATTTTTCCCGGATATTGGGCACCTGAACTTATATTGGTACACATCATTTCTAGTAACTGCAGGTCTCTTTGTTAGGTGCAAAATCCCCTTTTATTATCAGTATACATTTCGATGGGGTTCATTTTAATTTTACCATTTCCCCCTGTGTTGATAATCCACCTTGCAGTTAAATTTCAATCCAGCAATTTGTAGTCAGCAGGTTGTTTGTTGCCAAAAAACCGTGTTCATACGAAAAATAACAGATACGTGTTTTTTTTCTTTTTTCGCACCCGCTTTGTTCATTGACAGCTCCCCGAAAACTTAAAAAAAAAATTTATAGTCACCCAGGTGAATTGAAAAGGTGCAAAAAATACCGTGTATTATACAAAACATAACAATATGTTTTTTTCACTTTTGCCCCAGTCCGATTTTTTGATAGACACCTTGCAATTAAATTTGAATCCCAAAATTTTTTTTTGATTAGGGGATTTGGAAAGCTGTGTTTTGCCCTCTTTTAATAAGAGACTTTCCCAAAAAATTCCACACCTTTCAAATTTGTATATTTCTGAACATGGACGAAATGAGGTGGTAAGCGAGCAAGAGGGGGGGGACATGGAGGGAGAGGTACGAGAGAGGTCCTTTTCCCGTGGGCGAAAAAACCAGCCCGGTCATCAGTTGCAGGACCGTAGGCCTGTCATGCTGGGTCAGGGCCCTGTGAATCTCATTAACGAAAAAGCGCGCCAATCTGTCCTTTTTGTGGTTAATGCAACCTGCATCAGCGTCTTACCTCCTCGTCCTCCCGCACGGCCACAATATGGGGGTCATGCGGTTTTTGGGGCTCATGCTGTGGCCCAGGAAAAGGTTTTAGGGGCAAAGTCCAGTTTAAAATAAAATGGTGGTTAAAGGGACTACTTTTTTTCTTCCGGCCTTTTTAAACTGTGGGGGCATGCAGGTTTTAGGGTCATGCTGCGTTCCAGGGCAGGGATATTCAATGTCCTTTTAAGTAAATGATGGTTAAATAATAATGCTTTGACACTTTTTAATTTTTGGGTGATGAGGGTTTTAAGGGGATGCTGTGGACAAGAAAGGGGTGGAATAGTGTGGGACTTTTTTTTTTTGGCTTTTAACCTAAGTGTTGTGCTAAATTAGAGGTATCCATTTGATGTGGGGGGCTGTTAAACCAGCTTCTCCAGCCCTGTTTGGGTGTAAAAATGAAAGGTGTTGTTTCCCTTCCCATAGCTTTAAAGGTATCGCCTAATCATGTCACTATCGAAAAACCTTATTGTGGTGGCCGCCCATCGACTATCGCCCCATGTCGATAGCCCAAGTAATTGCTCAAAACTAATTATTTGCTAGAAATGCATCTAAAAACCCTTTTGAACTCCCTTATTGAATTCCCAGACAAGTCCCCTGGGAGAGAGTTCCCCAGTCTACTGCTCTTACAGTAAAGAAACCCTTTCTATGTTTATTAAAAAAACTTTCGTTCCCCAAGACATAGAGGATGCCCCCTTGTTCTAGTAAGCCCCGGGTATAAATAATTTTTTGGAGAGTCTCTTATTGACTTTGAAGTATTTAAACAATTTATTTTCCCCCCCCCCCCCAAGCTGTCTTTTCTCTAAACAAAAAAAACCCTAATTTGCTAATCTTTTTGGGTATGTGTCCCCCCAGTCCCTTTATTATTTTTTTTGCCGCCTTTTACCTGTTCAAAACTTACGTGTCTTTCCCCGTGCCTGGGCCCAAATTGTACACAATTTTTTCCTTTTGTGGGCTAACCAGTGATTGTATAATGGGAAATAAAGTTCCCATTGTGCCTTATGCCCTTTTAATCACCCCCCTGATCCTATTCCTTGGAAGCTGTGCCTGACACTGGTGCTCCCCGTTGTTTCTGTCCACTAGGATTTCCCCCGTCCTCTCCCTGTACTTTTCCATGTTTTTCCATTTAACATGTAACATGTAATGGATTTTTCCTCCCCTGTGCATAAACCCGCATTTATTGTATTAAACCCCCATTGCCATTTCCCCCCCCAGGCTCCAACTTTCCAGATCCCTTTGTAATAACCATTATCCCTTTTTGTTGATTACTTTAAAAGACTTATATGTCTGAAAGATCGATTTCTCTGTGTAATCCCTGTTAGACATTAATGAAAAATTTTAAAAAGGGGTAGGGCCCCCTCTGACCCTTTTTGGGCCCACTGTAACGCGATCCAGTTGAGTATGTCCGTTAATTATCCTTTTTTTTCTTCAGGGCCAGTTTTCCCACCCCTTTTACACATTTCCCCCGTCAAAGCATTCTCATTTTATTTACCAACCTTTTTGTGGGACCGATCAAATGCTTTAGAAAAATCTAGATATATGACATCCAGTTCCTCACCCCGATCCCCTCTAGCATGACTCCTCATAAAGCTGATGAGATTAGTCTGACAGGACCGACCTTAAAAACCCTGCTGGAAAAAGGGGTTTACATTTTTTTTTCAGTGAGATATCCAGATAGCATCTCTGAGAAAACCTTCAAAATTTTACCTACAACAGAGGTTAAGTTACCGGCCTATAGTTTCCTGGTCACTTTTTTACCCCTTTTTGAATATTGGACCACAATTTCTATAGCCAATCCTTTGGGGCTACCCCTTATTAACAGTCCCCTAAATTTAAGAATAGGGGCCTATCTAGACCACTTAAATCCCTTAGGACCGTGGGTGTATGCATTGGGCCTGGGATTTGTTATTTTTAAACTTTAAAGGCGGAGCTGCACTTCTTCCGGGGAGAAGAAACTTTTAATTGGAGTTTACCTCATCCTCTGTTCAAAAAGGGCTCATCCCCCTCGGGAAAAACAGTGGAGAAAAAAGTGTTTTATAGGTTTGCTTTTTTCTCATGCCTCTACTGTTCTCCCCGATTTTTTAAAGGGGCCCAAAATTTCTGTTTTAATCTTTTTACTATTTTTTATTTTTTTGGCCATTAAGAATCATATTTTTTGGATCCCTTTAAGACGCTTGGTTTTTAAATTCATAAAGTAATTTTTTTAGGCCCCGAAGGTTGTAAAAAAAAAATATTGTTTTGTATTTTATGCAAGTTGTTTGGTGAGAAGAGTGTCCTACCAGGAGTCTTCATCACCTGGTCCCATTTCGCATGTTTTCTTATTATTTCACAGTTTCGGTATCCAGGTTGCCAGGATTTCTGACATGTTTTTATCCAATGATGGCTTTGTCGGTGTAAGGTTCTTTGGAACTGGCCCTTCAAAAGGAGATGTTATTTGGACAAAAGTAACCCATCAAGTTTGTGTAACATTTGGTTACCGGGCACTTTTTTTCAAATGAGTAAAGCTGGAGCACAAGTTGTGAAAAACAGAAGCCCCTTGGACCGGGGGACGCCCCTGTAGATCCCCGATTTCTCTCTGTTTTCACCGTGTTTGGGTTCCCCCCAGCGGATGGAGATTTAAGAAGACTTGAAACCCTGGTGAAGTGCGCATGTGGTAGTTAACCTTGTTTTGTGCGTTTTATAGCCTGCTATACTGGGCTAATGTCCCTTTGGGGCAGGGAAATTTTTAGGGGGCTTTAAAGTAAGTTAACTCTTGTACTGTACTGAGTTTATAGACCTGCTATAGTGATGCTAACTGATCCTGGGGGCAGGAGATAAATTCAGGTGCTTTACAGCTTGCAGTGTAAATAATGCTGTATTGTATTAGCTCATGGACCTGCCATAAGGCACTGGAGGATTCTGTGGTGGGAGACAGGTTGCAGTGTTTTATTATATTGTACTCACTAGTGATAAGTGTGAGTGCTTTGCCTTATCGCATTCATTCGGTGGACCCACCGTAGTCAGGTCCAGGAGCCCTGGGGCAGGAGATGGGTGTTTCTGCTTTACCTTTGTTACATATATGATGTAAATATGTGCTTTGCTTCTGTAATCTATATTATGCAAAAGTATACACAATATCACACTATCTTCCTTTAGTCTTATGTAATCACTTAGTTATTCATATAATAAAGTTTATAAAGCCTTTGGTTTTGCCTTCTTTAAAGCCGTACAGGACCCCTTAAGATAGTTGGCAAAACACCACTGTAGGATGGATAATTATTTGAGACCCCCATTTACCCTGAGAATTAAGGGGCTGTGGCTCTGGTTCAGTTTTTCCTGCTGCAGTTCCATGAAGCCGATGATATAATTGAACGCATGAGACTTTACTAAAAGTGCAATTCTTACGAAATCGTAACAATCATTTAACCTAAGTGACAGTAGCTGGCACAATAGATATTACAAGCACATGAAGGAAACTGACCATATAGTCCCTGCTTCTAAGTTCTTAGAAAACCTAATGTAGTGTTAACATTGATCTACAGCCATAAGCAACAAGGCATAATTTTCCCACATACATTAATGAATGGAAAAATATTCCAATATAGTTGTGCCATTTTTCTTTCTCTCATTACATGAGAAACCTAGCCATTAGCTTTTACACAATGTTATCCGTTTATCCAGAGCTATTATTATCACTGACAATAGATACAGATTTTATGATGGCAGAGCTGCAATTAGACCTTATGGACCTGACAATTCAGTGCTGAGCAATAATTAACTATTATATCCATTATTAAACTACACATTTTCTTTTCAATATTACTGATACTTGGCTTTGATAATCTCTGGTCTTCTACTGTGTGCTTTTTCATCATCTTCAGTCTGCATCACTGGGATTAATGGGTTTATCGTTTGTTGGAAAATATTACCATTTTTTCAAACTTCAAGATGCTTATTCTGGAAGAGAACTACTTGACACCATAGTCTCATTCAACCACATTGCTCAGAAAAGTCATATATTGGCAGGGCACCTCTGAAATGTTTAGATTGCCTACAAAGAGCTGAGCTGAAACCCTGTCCAGTATTTATCATTGTCATTTTTGGAGTGGGTTTTTTGTGGATCATATTTATACTTTAGGAACATGGTATTTCTTACGCCTCAGACATAACTTGATTTCTGTTAGAAGAGGACTGAGGAACCTGGACAGGGACAGAAAGACGGTGAGCCCTAATGCTAGGCCCTCCAAGGCTGTCCCTGTCAACTTGCCTGTTCGACCCTATGCAGTTGGCAACAACTGGTCGACAGTCCCTTCCTAACCGAGGTGACACACAAAACAAAGGCCAGACAGACGAACACAATATAAAATGGTCATACGGAAAGAGGTCAAAACCAGAGAGAAGCAAAGGTACAAAGACAGCAGGCAAGAAAATGGAGGTCAAAAAGACGGACCAAGAGGTAAGTAATTCAGGTAATCCAATCCAATCCAACAAGAACACTATCTCAAGTACTAACACTATCACCAGCACAGGATAAGAGGAACTGTGGTTTTAAATAGGGATGCCAGAGTCCGGTTCCAGGGCATGATTGGACCGGCAAGAAAGGTGAGTTACCCGCTCAAGCAGAATGATCTACAGCCCTGCCCTCGGGAGAGAGAACCAGACGGGTGTGGCAGAGCAGTCAATAACACCCAGTCAGCACAGAATCTGACCGTGTTCAGACAGTGTAAAGGTGAGAGATAATATAGAGAAGGACCACCCAACTGAGATCCCGTTGTAAGCCGGGGGTGGCTTGAGCATTTTTTGGCCAAAAACATGCGGACCAAGAATCTCAACGTTTTTTTCATATATAGTAGATAGCATAAAATGCTCCTTTGGAGATTTCCATATATTTTTTTTGCCCTTTTTGCAGTGGTGTGCCACTGGTATTGGACTGTGGACATATGTATATGTGGCACCCAGGTTCGCAGTGTTTTTTTCAGAAATGTTTTTCTGTGCAGGACTATACGTTGTATTTGGCACGTATTTGCATTTAAACTATATAAGGAGAAGTAGATACCTCCATTTTGGTTTCCTGCACCGCCCACCTCCACAGGCTGTTATATCAATGCACTATGCTTTGAAAGGTTGGTGCTTTTTTTATTTTTCTCTCTGCATTTTGGAGGCCGTTTGGCACAGTGAGAGGTCTGAAGTTGACCCAGGTGAGAGATAATATAGAGTAGGACCACCCAACTGAGATCCCGTTGTATGCCGGAGGTGGCTTGAGCATTTTTTGGCCAAAAACATACGAACCAAGAATCTCAAAGTTTTTTCACAGACAGTGTAAAGACCCGGCAATACAGGTAAAATTCATGGCCAAAGGAGTAGTCTCTGCCATACCTTACAGACAGAGGACTGGGCTGCAGCCTGAACAAGCACGTGATAACATCTATATACAGCTTGTTTGACTGGAATCTGATGTTCAATGTCCCACATTATTTCCGCTGTCTCAATACCTTCTCTATATGTACAGAGGTTCCTCAACACACAATATTAAAGGGGTTGTCTCACTACAAAGATTAGCTTTCAATATGCAGGGACAGGTAATTGAAGATTTTTTCTAAATACATTGGTCTTTTGATTTTACCTTTATCTGGAGATAATAGAGATTTTATCTGCTCTCAGTGCACACAGGTTTATTTGGTTACCGTCTATCTCTCCCTTCCTCATTAGACAGAGAGCAGGGAGTGAAGTCACCATGGACAGAGCTCACTCCGGAGCAGAGTTTTATGTTTAACAAGATTAGCTTTTGTTTACAGATAAGCAATTGTTTGGTCTCCTCAGAGCGCTTGTAGCTTTGTTTACTAAAAATCAAATCTCCTGCATTTATGTCTTTGTAATGTCTCGGGTAGTTTTAGGGGACCTAAATATGCTAATCTCTGCTTTAGAATCACCCATATCTTGACGAGGCAAAGTGAGTGAAAAGCTGCTTGTGACTTAATGAAACAGCATGGTGAGAAAACCATTTTAATTGGTTCCAGGATGATCATTGTATGTTGAAACCATAACGTTATGGCAAACCAGTATTTGATTCTGAAGCCCAGAAATGTTACCCAACACAATATAAAATGAAGACTGATAAAGCAAGTTCTTACATATAACATCAGGAAGAGCTGCTGCAAGCTGAAAATCACCTTTTAAGGATAGGAACGTCTTTGTGTCCTATAGATTAAACACAATGTGCCAGGAAAATAAAATGCGTCCCTCACCTAGGGCGACATGTATGAACGGGATTTGCGCCTGTTTTCTGGCGTATCCTGCGCCTCACCAGCCCGAATCCGCTGTCGGACGCAGGGATGCGATGTTAGGGGCAGCGTTCTCCACTTTTGGCTGCGCCTTGCATGGAAGGGGCGTGCAATGGGCGCGGTGTAGGCGTTCCGGGGCGGGACGTGGCACGCTCGAAAACTCCGAGGCATGTACGATCGCGAGTCGGCAAAGTGCGGCGCATTGCAGCGCTCGCCAGCTCCGACAGGCAGACCTGGTTGATTCTGGTCTAAATGATCCAGCGGAGGCGAAGTGAAGCGAGAACGGAACATGAGAGGAAACATATAGAAGATCGCAAGAGAAATTTCGGCTCTCAGCTCCGTGCGGCATAGAGTATGATTCCAAAAAAATTGCCTTTATAAAGGCGTAAAACATTATCAGAAAAAGAGCTCAAATCTTATTTAATTTAAAAAAAAAATCACTTTCCAAAAATCTAGAACAGCGCAACATCAGGAATTGGGATCATGGAAATTGCCGGGAAATACAGTTATTCAAATTCTGTAAGGGCTTCTCATTGGTCGGCAGAAACCAGCCAATCAGAATAGGAGCGACAGGGACCCATTAAAACCTATGGAGAAGAATTGACCAATCAAATTCAAAGGCGGAACAGTTAAAAATACAGTAAAAATGCAGAAAAGAGCTGATTGGTTGAGCTAGTGGGGGCTTGGCAATCTTGTCCAATCAGAATAGGAGCGACAGGGACCCATTATAACCTATGGAGAAATTTTGACCAATCAAAATCAAAGGCGGGACAGTTCAAAATACAGTAAAAATGCAGAAAAGAGCTGATTGGTTGAGCTAGTGGGGGCTTGGCTATCTCGGCCAATCAGAGCAACTAGCTACTTGTCCCATTGTAGTCTATGGCCAGATCGGGGCAATGAAATCTCGGCTCTCAGCGCCGTGCGGCATGGAGTATGAATAAAAAAATCATTTTTATTAGGTTTAAAATATTATCTGAAAAAGAGTTGAAACCTTCTATAAACATAAATCAATCAAATCCTTAACAACGCGGTTTTCGCCAAGACCAGCGCTACATATTGAATTGGGATATAGAGAATTGCCGGGAAATACAGTAATTCTAATTCTGTAAGCTCTTCTCATTGGTCGGCAGAAACTAACCAATCAGAATACAAGCGACAGTGAACCATTATAAGCTATGGAGAAGTATGGACCAATTAAATGAAAAGGCGGACAGTTCAAAATACAGTAAAAAAGGCAGAAAAGAGCTGATTGGTTGAGCCCAGGCGGCAGATATGAATCCACCAATCATATGTAGTGCGTCTATTTTGAATGGAGAAAGAAGGGTGCGATAGAAGGGCGTCCTAAAAGTTATTACTGTCTATTGTATTTATTCTAGTACTGTGATTGGTTTGTGGGAAGTGTGGCTCATCCTGCTTATCCAATCAGCGGCTGAGCTCTCTTCTCATAGAGATCTATGGGGAAAATAAATGCAGAGCAAGCTCTGTTTGTGATTGGCTAAGTTAAAAGAGGCGCGGTTATTTAGACCAATGGGAGAGCGAGCGACGCTCCTATGGGTTTTCTAATACATTCTGTAATAAAACTGTACATACCCGAAATAAAACGATAAGACTCCCGAAGTTGTACCGATGTGTATTTAAAATGATCAATAATATGGGGGTAACAAAAAAAAAAAATTAATTCAATAAATTCATTTTTATTTCTTTATTTTCGTTACACCCATACTATTGAACATTGACTAACAAAAATAAAGAAATAAAAATGAATTTATTGAATTAATATTTTTTTTTCGTTACCCCCATATTATTGATCATTTTATATACACATCGGTACAACTTCGGGAGTCTTATCATTTTATTTCGGGCACATACAGTTTTATTACAGAATGCATTAGAAAACCCATAAGAGCGTCGCTCGCTCTCCCATTGGTCCAAATAACCGCGCCTCTTTTAACTTGGCCAATCACAAACAGAGCTCGCTCTGCATTTCTTTTCCCCATAGAACTCTATGAGAAGGTAGCACAGACGCTGATTGGCTAAGCAGGACGAGCCCCTCTTTCCACCAACCAATCACAGTACTAGAATATTTACCATAGACAGTAATAACTTTTAGAGCGCCCTTCTATCGCGCCCTTCTTTCTCCATTCAAAATAGACGCACTACATATGATTGGTGGATTCATATCTGCCGCCTGGGCTCAACCAATCAGCTCTTTTCTGCCTTTTTTACTGTATTTTGAACTGTCCGCCTTTTCATTTGATTGGTCCATACTTCTCCATAGCTTATAATGGTTCCCTGTCGCTCCTATTCTGATTGGCTGGTTTCTGCCGACCAATGAGAAGAGCTTAAAGAATTTGAATTACTGTATTTCCCGGCAATTCTCTATATCGCAATTCCTGATGTAGCACCGGTGACGGCAACAAACGCGTTGTTAGGGATTTGATTGATTTATGTTTTTAGAAGGTTTCAGCTCTTTTTCTGATAATATTTTAAACCTAATAAAATTATTTTTTTAATCATACTCCATGCCGCACGGCGCTGAGAGCCGTGATTTCATTGCTCCGATCTCTCCATAGACTACAGTGGGACAAGTAGCTCGCGCTCTGATTGGCCGAGGTAGCCAAGCCCCCGCTAGTTCAACCAATCAGCTCTTTTCTGCCTTTTTACTGTATTTTGAACTGTCCCGCCTTTGAATTTGATTGTTCAATACTTCTCCATAGGTTTTAATGGATTCCTGTCGCTCCTATTCTGATTGGCCAGGATTGCCAAGCCCCCGCTAGCTCAACCAATCAGCTCTTTTCTGCATTTTTACTGTATTTTGAACTGTCCCGCCTTTGATTTTGATTGGTCAATACTTCTCCATAGGTTTTAATGGGTCACTGTCGCTCCTATTCTGATTGGCTGGTTTCTGCCGACCAATGAGAATAGCTTACAAAATTTTAATTACGGGATTTCCCGGCAATTTTCAATATCCAAATTCCTGATGTTGCGCCATTCTAGCTTTTTGGAAAGTGATTTTATTTATGCATTTTTTTAGTAGGTTTGAGCTCTTTTCCAGAGAATGTTTTACGCCTTTATAAAGGCGATTTTTTGATTCATACTCCATGCCGCACGGACATGTTTAATGATTTCTCACTGTTTTCCAGCCTGTCTCGAATTGGAATACATGTGAGGCGCAGTCCCGCACTACGCCTCACACGCTGGCGAGGCGCGGCGGACTTTACACAGCATGTATGAGCGCGCCCCGGCGCTGACATAAATCAGGCGCAAATTACGCCGGAAACTGGCGGAAACATGCGCTCCGAAGTGGCGAGATTCATACATGTCGCCCCTAGTGTCCAAAGAAGCCGGTCATCCTGGCACATGTTATGAGCAGTACAGGACATGTGGTACTACACTGTAATGTACAGAGGGGCTACTGGCCACCAATCGCTGCATGCACTACTCTAATACATGTAAGAACAGTACAGGACATGTAGTACTGCACTGTACTGTAGAGAGGTGTTACTGGACCACCAATCACTGCATGCACTGCAATAATACATGTAAGAGCAGTACAAGACATGTTGTACCGCACTGTACTGTAGAGAGGCTGCTACACAGGACATGACATTTGGCCTGAGAGTCTACACACTGGAGATATCCAGGATCTACCATTTGTCTTGTTGACAGTAAGGTGATAGTGTGGGTAACTACCCTGTATTAGTAACTACCTTGTATTAGTCGGACAAGCAGGAGTTTATTTTTTTGATTGTTTTGTTTATGTTGGCACCTATGATTATTGCCCATACCTGTTGTGCCAATAAAGCACGGAAGGAACCATATTTGGAACCTACAAAACCTTTCTGTGTCTCTGTGAAAGTTGAACTTTGCTGTGATCCAGGAGCTGTAACCACTCACAGTATATATAAATGTGTGTGATGTTTATATTGTGTACATGTATATAAATGGATGTAGCCTATTTGGTTATTTAGGTTTAATAATTGGCATAGAAAGTTGCTAAGTCACAGTGGTATGCACTTGCACCTTAAGGGTCTTGCACCATTTGACCGGTCACAGTAGCCTGAAAAGTATGTATGGAGAGAGGCTTTGAAAGTTTAGGTTTGTTGGAGGCTAGTCAGTTCACAGAGCTGCTGTTAGGATATGTCTGCAAGACATGGTTTATCCATCGGATTTTGAATACCATCACAATCCGACTATAAAACCATTCGCATAGACCTCAACTGAAAATCCGAGCTATTGAAGTCAGAAGCGGAGGTTATAAACTGAAAACTAAGGGTGACATTTTGCGCTAAAACCACTTTTGACGCCATACTTTGGATGTAAATGAACTGTCGTACACCAAAACTAGGCGCATTATATGCCGGGACCGACACATTGTAATGCGCCTAAAAATGATGCACTGTGTGCCTCCAAAATGCACCTATTGAGGCGCATAGCACATCATTACAAGTGTATATGTGTTAGGCGCATTTCACATTTTACAAGTATGTGTTTGGCGCATTTCATATACTTGTAATAATAAGCCTCCGTGCGCGATGTGCCTCGATAGGGGCATTACATACTCTTCTAATGATATGTATGTGCCGTGATTTGCGCTAATCGTGGCACAAAACATTTCATTGGTAGAGTATGTAATGCCCCTATCGAGGCACATTGCGCACGGAGGTGCATAGCTTATCATTACAAGTATAAGCGCATAGCATATCATTACAAGTATAGGCACATAGCTTATCATTACACGTATATGAAATGCGCCTAACACATACTTGTAAAATGTGAAATGCGCCTAACACATATACACTTGTAATGATGGGCTATGTGCCTCAATAGGCCCATTTCGTTATGGAGGCGCACAGCGCATCATTGTTGGGTGCATTATGTTTACTATGCAAGGTATACCTGACGCCAGATTTTTTATAGGGTCGGACTTTCTGCTGCACTTTACACTTAATGCGCCTAAAAACTGACGTAGCACCGCCAAGTTTTGGACATCTTGCCCTAAAAGACTATTTGAAGGTTTTTGGCACAGATCTCCGTACTGTCTTCCGATTTGTTTTCTAGCCTCCCCTTCAATAGTTTATATATATATATATATATATATATATATCTATAGCTAGGTCTCTATACTGACAAAAAAGCATTGAAGAGCCAAATCCTAAAACCACACCAAAACTAGACCAAAAGCTGAGTAAAATTCCTCAGGTTTTACTGTATAAATACTGATTCAGAATCCTACAGGAGTTTGTCCTCAGTAGGGTGGATGCGGCCTCATACCTCCGAAGTGTCCCTCCTTTGAAAGGACAGTCCCTATTTTTAACCCACTTCCTTTTATGTCTCATTGCCCTTTGGATGTCCCGCTTTTTCACATGGGAAATAGATTGCATTAATAAACTTACTTTGTTGCTTCAAAAATACCTGTCTAGCTCCTAACTGTATATTAGACTGCAACTTTAATATTATTTTATCATTTTGTGAAATGTAGACCTTAAAAATGTCTATATTTTGATTATATTTATATTTTCAAATATTAATAAAAAAGAATAAAGTGTATCACTACGTATTAAAAATTGCATCCTTTACATGGTAAACTCTAGGGTTGACATGTCCCAATATGAATGCGCCATTGCTTTGGTGTAATTTTCACCCAAAAAACGCCCTATTCTCTATATAAATGAACTGTAACATATCAAAACTAGGTGCATTATACGCCAGGCACGACACATTTAAATGTGCCAAAATAGGTGCATTAAAGGGGTTGTCTCACTACATCGATTCATCCTATTGTCTGTTTCATTTTTTAATTCAGAGGCTGGCTACTACTGTCCTGCAGTGAGAACAGCAGGTCTGTAGCTATAGCAACCAGTGCTGGCAGCCTATCAGGAGAGACTGAACAGGTCTGTAGCTATAGCGACCTGAGGAGCTGATGCAGCCCATACAAGAGGGGATATCTAGGAATAGGTAGAACACTGCTAATGGACACATATTGCAAACTGATTTGCTTTTGCAAGGTCTTTAAAATAAAAAGCAATCCTTGTAGGGAGACAGCACCTTCAAATAAGCTAGCAATGATACGCTATGCGCCTAAATTATGTAATGCACCTAGATAGGCACATCAATTTTACAATGCAAGGTAGACCACATGCTAAATTTTGGACAGGGTCTTTCATTCAGGCATACTTTACACTGATTTAATACACCTTAAACTAGCGTGGCAGTCTCTTTTCAGACATGTCACGCTAGCTGTCCCTCTTTGACCATCTAAAAATTTAGGAAGGTATGTATCCTTACTGTTTAGTTCATAGTCAAAATCTTAGTTAGTTCCAGCATAGAAGAGCTTACCCTTACCACAAACCAGCTGTGGCCCAGGAACAGGCTGCCTGCTATGCCTGGGCCAAAAATACTCACAGTCCTGAAGCAGGCTGAGGGAGAAAAGGAGTTCACTGCAACATCAGTGACAAGCTACAGAGAGAGAGAGAAAAGAGACCAACCCAGAGGATAAAAGAGAGTCACAACAACCAGAGAGGGGTATCTCAACACAAGCACCTGTCACGAGGTACATCTGATATGCAAGGGTATGGGACAGCCCTTGACACCCACTTATGGAAAGGCCAAAAAAGTGTCACCTAGGCCTAGTGTTACTCATAGAAACTGAGCTGTGAGGGGGAAGAAGAAAGAGGCCTCCTCTGAGGTGGAGAGATATGTACTGCAGGCCGTTGACTGGTAGGAAAGTATGTGCCAATGTGAAAGTCTATCACCGTATACCTATGAACTTTGTGTTACAAGAAATGTCTGCAAAGACCTTGTCAACTCTTAGTTTCTTTAATTCCTTCCTGTGCCAACTGTACCACCAACACCACCAGCAGCAGGTCTCCCATATTGCTATCACATCTTATAGATACAGAATATGGATAGTAAAGGAAAAGTCTTAAAAATGCATGGAAAGGTTTTCCAATTTTGAAAGAAAAGTGACATGGCTAATGTTGTGAAAGTGTCCTGGAATAAATCTCACAGAGTGAGTTATTTAGGATAATAAGTCAAATTAAGAATAGAGAGGAGAACTAGCTTTTCACTATACATTCATACACATATGACATTCTAACAGTATGAGTCAGGCCAAATTTCTTTTATAAGCTATTGGAGGGCAATTAGGATCATATTCAAATGGAAGTGTGCTGCTAAATTGGCAGTTAAGAATTGAAATATATTGGACTAAATGCTGAATCTGTCTGTCATCCAGATATATTGTTCACATTAGATCTTTTTCAAACATACTCCGAGTTTAGATAACTGGAAGAAGCTTGCTGGTACTAAAGGCAGTTTAATAGCTGTGCAGTACTGCAAGTGAAAAAAATGCACCAAAACCACACCGTGTGAAAGCACCCTAAATTCTAGATTAATCTTTCAGTATGTTTTTTTGAAGGCGGGGAGGAGAGAGGAAACCCATGAGGAGAACATAGCAGTGACATCCAGATATTGTCCATGAGGGATTTAAATCTTTGCGGTAAGGTTAGGGCATGTCCCCCCTGCACGGGTTTTCGGCCAGTTTTTCAGGCGGTTTGCAGTTTTGCAGACCGCCTGAAAAACCGTCCGAAAATGAGCAGAACGGGGCTCTATGGAAAACCCGTGCATTAGGCTATGTTCACACGGTGTATTTGCAGGGCGTAATTACGCCCCGCAATTACGCCGTGTGACCGTGGGCGGAGCGGGAGCGGGGGGACTGAGCAGGGGGCCGGCACTTTGCCGGCCCATTGACGTGGAAATTGCTAGTGGCGCGTATTTGCGGTTTGAAATTCACATGTCAATTATTCCCCGCCCGGCGGGGTTCTCGCCGGGCGGGGAGAGGAGACGTAAACCATAGTTCTCTATGAGAAAATGTGAATTACGTAAATGAATGGGCCGTTTTCGGCCCGTAATAGGCGCACTTCGGCACGTAATTACGGACCGAAATACGGCCCATTTTAAGCCGTGTGAACATGCCTTTAGTCCCCACTGCACAGGTTTTCCGCCCGGCAGTTTTGCCGCCCGCGGTCCACCCGCAAAACATTGTGTACAGTACGCACATTCTTCTGTCCGGTTTCCAGACAGAATATGTGCTTCTCAATGTGAAGGGGGAGGGCTTTTCTCCACTCATCGCGGAGAAAAGCCGTCCCCCCGTGGCCGTGAGGAAGCCCGCAAAACAGTGTGAATACCGGTCGCATAACTGACCGGTATTTGTCACTGGCCGTGTAAACGGCCCCTTACAGTGTCACCCAAGGTATATGAATCTTTTATTTTGGGTATTAGTTTTGCAATGTATTTAAATCTGTGCTGGTTAATTTGTGGTAGTAACCTTTATTGATTTCTCCCACAGAGATAAGAAGAATCCTTCTTACAACACAGAAAATTCTCTGCTAATGTACCATAACTATAATGAGACAAACAACTGTTCTGTGAGCGAGATATAATTTTTCCCACTTTTTTACTCCTATTATTTGAGTTTCTTATTTGTAATCATAAAAAGAAGAGAAGCTAAACATCTCGACCAAACACACATTCATTTTACTACCTGCTGTTAACACATTTAGTTTCTCCATTATGCCCTCATCATTAGACATTTCCGCAATCAAAGTGAAGGATGTAAAATATTTTTCCTGTTTCGGGTGAATGTACTTCTCCCCAAAAATAGTGCTTTAAGCACGAAGAGGGGAATTCATGAAAGGGGTTGTCCATTTTCTAAAAACAAATTTAATGCTTCTGGGGCTCCATTAAAAAAAAACCAAAAAAAACCAAAACACTATATTCATTTTTCCTTGGTCCTCGGTCTTAGAACTGTGTCCCTCTTGTCTTCCATCGTCATTCTTGTACTCCTGAACCAGCACGTCACCGCTGCCATATCTGATTGGCTGCAGTGGTGACGGGCCTCTAATTGACATGGCTATTTGGAAGTAAAAAGCATCAAACCATGATGTAATCAGAGGCATGTGATGGCTGCAGACAATCAGTGACTGTAGTCGTGAGGTACCAGTTAAGAATGACACAGAATGACAACAGAAGACAAGCAGGTCCGAGAACCGAGGACCAGGGGGAGGTGAATATAGGTTTTATATGTTTTTTAAATGGCGTCTCGGCAGCATTATATTATTATTTTTAGGAAGTGCACAATCTTTTTAATGTATGTCATATGCTGATCTTAATGCAAGCTGTATAGTCTTTGGGCGACATGTATGATTTTTGGCGCCCAGTTGGCATTGTTTTTGTGCGCATTAGTAGCGTAGCATGTTCCTGAATCTATGAACCTGTTCTATTGCGGGTCATAGATTTAGCACTTTCTAGCTACTAAGCAGCACCTCTAGCTCAGGTAAACAACTTTGAAAGTTGTTTACCTGTTCCAGCAGTAATGTTCCTGGATTTGCCGTACTGAAGCTAGAATTGTGTAGCTTCGTATAGTTGTAGCGCGCCCCGTATCCTGCATGCCCCACAAAATCAGGTGCATTTCAAAGTGGCGCGGGCGCTCTGTAATGTACCTGATATTGGAATGCGCCTGTTTAAAAATATAGCGAACAGGGCTGCGCCAGTTTTCGGGCTGAAAAGACACCAGGCTTCTGGCACAGCCCCGTACATACATGTCGCCCTTATGTCTAAAACTAAAATATTATCACATAATTAGCAGCTATGAGTAATCATAGGCAGTGATAGATCATAGCCTTTGGTAAATCCCACCTACTGCAAACAGCCTGTGAAAAAATAATAGTTTTATGTGTCAGAACACCGGCATACAAGCTATGATAAATCTCTACCAATATGTTTAATATATTGTAAGCCTGTAAGGCAGAATCATCACTGAAAGAGAAGCAATAGTGACAAGCTGCATATCCTCTCATGTTTGTCTTACACTCCTCCTCCTTATATATACTTACCTGGGACAAGGACGTAACTAGAAGTAGGGCCCCGCAACAAAATTAGATGACCACTACCACCTAATGACAGAAAACTGAAATCACAGCAGAGGTAACAATAATTAAAGGCATAAATAATAGTGCCATATATCAGAGAATTCACATATCAGAAAGTCACCAACTCCTACAAAAAAGTACACTGTGATAACATATGAGCAGACCCTTTGAACCTCTGCGCCCCATAGCAGTTGCAATGGCTATAATAACGTCAATTCTGGGGCACCTCCAGGACACTGATCATCTCTGCAGCATTATTACTTCATCAAGACAAGTTGTTATTTTCTGGTACAAAACATTCATCATGTGTCCATGGTATAGATCAAAAATATCAGAAAAACCCAAAGATAACTAACACATGGGTTTTTCTCATTGACATATCTGCTTGAGCACCCAATCCTGGGCAGCACTCTTGGTACTTAGGTGCCAGATGAAAGTGGCAACCCTCCATTCCAAATTACAAATAAGGTCCATCCAAACAAGGCCAATTATATTTAGCTTTAACACTGTTATTATTTTTACATGTCACAGACTGAGCCCTATGAAGTGAATTTCACAAGAGCAATAAAGCATGTATACACTAGTATATTTAGAAAAAAATATATATAATTGAAAGTTAATTTATGTCAGTAATTCAAGTCAGATGGAAAACCCATATATTGTATTTAGAGATGGGCGAATTGATTCTAACGAAGTGGAATTCGTTTAGAATTACAGGAAAACTTCGATTCTGAACAAAGTCAAAGTTTGGGGTGATTCGCGGGAACGAAGTGTACTTTTGATTGATAAAATGGCTGCGAGCACATGGCGTTACATGGGGCAAAGAACTCTGGGAGGAAGAAGGGCATAGCTTACATGACATGTGCAGAGATGAAGCCAATCAGAGACCGGCGGGATTCTGTGATGTCACTGCACTATATAAGTCCGGGCGCCATGCTCGCTCCTCACACTCCTCTCACTGTACTGTGTAGGGAAGTTGCCGCTGTTGCTTATGATATCTCATACTAAAGAACTCACTTTTATACAGCGATTTTTGGGAGGTGTCACAGCTTGTCTCAGAGACTGCTTCTCTTAACGTTCTATTTCTGATTTTGTGGGGTATTGGATCTGAAGTCCAGTGTGCGTCCAGTGCAGCTGCATATACATTTTAATGCTATCTGCTCACAGCACATTGAGTATCCAAGGGTTATCTAAGCCTGTTCCTGTTGTATGCAGTTAAAGAAACAGCGTTTTTACAATACAAATACCACTTCATTTTTGGTTGCTCACTTATTTTGCGCAATTTACATCCAGGGGTTAATTAAGCGTTGTTCTGCTGTTGTGGTTACTAAAAGAAACGTTCCTTTTCACCGTCGAAGAAGAAATTTTGCCTGTAGCATAATTCATATCAGAATGTTGATCAGGGGCGTTGCTAGGGTTTTAAATCATTCGGGGCACGGGCCCTTTTAGCGGTGAGTGTAAGAAAAAGCCGCTGTCCGCTATGCATAGAGTAACTCAGCGTGTGAGCCCGCTTTAAACATCCTTCATGCCATTTAGATGTTCAGGGACATCCATATGGATGAAGGGGATAATTAAACCCCGCCGCTAGCTTCCAGTAGCAGAGACTCTGCTCTTGACTCCCTTACTGATGGTCTCCGACCACATACCCCATCCTCCCAGCCCATGGCCTACAGCATTGTCCCATTCCTGCCTCCTGTTGGATTCAAAATATAGGTTGCACCCTCATTTTCTTCCCAAATTTGGGGGCACAAAAGTGCCTCTTATAGTCTGAAAAATACGGTATATGTGGTGATGCAGTTTAACTCCTAAATGACACAGCTGTTTTCCATTTTTTTTCCTCTTTTTTCATCTATAACTTTTTTCATTTATGTTGATAGAGCCGTGTAAAGGCTTAGTTTGTGCAGGATGAGCAGACATTTTTACTGGTACCATTTTGGGCAATATATGTTTTTTGATCACCTTGTAGTACAAATTTTTAAGGCAAAGTGTATAAAAAATCCTGGTAGTGTTTTAATTATTTTTTTACAGCACTTACTGTGGGCATAAACACGATTACAGCAATACCAATTCATACCATTAAATAGCCATAAAATTTTTTCATTGGTTTTTTCGGGGGCTCGTGGGGGCTTTTTGATTGCTTTTTATTCAACCCTTTTTGTAAAATTTGGGTTGGGAAAAAAAAATGTTTTTGTAGATCAAAAAATTTGTAGCTGGTTTATGGAGGGGGTTAAAAAATAAATTTTAGTTTTTATAGCCGGTTGAAACGCACTTTGGGGTGCCAAATATGTGGCTTTTTTTTTTCCAATTTTTTATTCACAAGCATTTGTAATGGGGAAAAGGTTTTATGTGTGTTTTTTTTTTTTTGTTTTTTTCCCTTTTTTATTTCTTGAAAACTTTAATTTAAACAGACTTATCCCACTGCAGATGGCCCCTACCCCCGCTGTTAAACAAAAGGGAAAGTTTAAAAACAAAATTTTAACAAAACCCGGTAAATAATGGAAATGTGATATAAATGTTTCCTGGGGTGTAATTTTTAAACAATCAACCCGGGCCCCTTTATTAGGGACCCCCAAAGCTAGTAAAGGGGGGGACCCCCTTTTGCCTTCAAACTGCCTCAATTCTTTGGGCATTGAATTTAACAAAGGGGTTGCAACGATGTCAATTTGGGACCAAGGGGGCCCCAAAAAGTGCCAAGAAAATATTTCCCCCACACCATGACCCCACCACCCCCGCCTGAAAACCCTTGATACAAGGCAGGATGGACCTGCTTTTAGTTGTTGACGCCAAAATTTTGACCCTTTCCAAACCGAATTTTCGCAGCAAAAAATTAGAGAATCATCGACCCGCAACGTTTTCCAATCTTCCCATGTCCAATTTCGATGACTTTGGGCAAATTGGAGCCTAAATTTTCCCCGTTTTTAGCTGGGATTTGGCCAACCCCGGGGTGGCCTTTTGCGGGTGTACCCCTCTGCCTCAAGTTCCCGTTTTTTGTTTTGGGTTTTTGAATTTCTCTTCTGCCCACCTTGGTTTTTGGGTGGCTATTTGGGGGCCTGTTTCCCTTTTTATCAGCGAACCGGGCTGCCCTTTTTCCTTTTTACCTCTGGCTTTAACAAGGAAAATTTCCGCCCAAAGGCTTTTCCGGGTCACTGGAGGGTTTTTTTTTTTTGGGGCCCTTCTCTGTAAACCCTTTGAAAAGGTTGTGCGGAAAATTCCCCGGAGATAAATAAAAATTTTTGAAATACTAAAACCCCCCTTCTGGCACCCAAAAAACCCTTTCCCCCGTTTAAAGGCCAAATCAAATCACCTTTCCTTCCCCCTACTGATTTCTCGGTTTTTAACTGCGGAGATTGTTTTTGCCATTTTCTACAGTAAATTCCGGGGGGTGGGCCCCCATTTTGATTGGTGATTAAAATTAAGTGTTTAACGAGCAGTTGGGGCAGGTGTACCTTAAAAAAGTGGCCCGGGGAAATAAAATAATAAAATAAAAATATTAAAATATATTTTATAATATTATATATAATTTCAAAAATACAAATAAATATATAATATCACACACACACACACACACATGAAATTCAAAAAAGGGATAGTTAAAATTAACCAAAAAAATTAAAAAAAAATATTTTAAAATTGGTTTTTTAGTTGGGTATATAAATATTTATATACTTTTAACCCTACCAAAAGGGACAGATAAAAAAAACCCAAAAGTAACACACAGGTAAATATGGGAAGTGTATAAAATGTTCCTGTGTGTATTTTATTTTTTTTATAATTTTTAAAATTTTATATATATATATTTTTTATTATATATATAAAATATAAAACCCCTACAAATAAATTTATATATATATTACCCCACACACACACAAAACATGAACTTCACAAAGGGATAGTTTTACATATTTTTTATATAGTGGTTTTTAGTGGTTTATAAATATATATTTACTTTAACAAACACACAGGGACGGGATAAAACACCCAAAAGGGAAAAACACAGGTAAATTTTGGAAAATGTGTAAAAATACTTTCCTGTGTGTTTTATAAATATATAATATATATAAATAAAATATAAAAATATTAAAATTTAAAATACACACCCACAATTATATATTTTTAAAAAAAATATATAACACACACCACAGGAAAAATTCACAAGGGACAGTAAAATTTCATGTAAAATTTCTTGTAAAGGGTGTTTTAAAAAGAAATATATACGTCCCTGTGTGAAGTAATGTGGGGGTATGTGTGTATAAATTTTTTTTATCTACCCATCTATTATCATCAAACTATCCCAATTATATATATATATATTTATATATTTTAAATTAAAAAATATAAAATATAAATTTTAAATGGTTTTTAGTTTTGTAATTAAATAAATTTTTACTGTAACATAACCCCAAAGGAAAAAGAAATACACATGTCCCCGTATTTACCTTTTTGTTTTCATTTTTGTATAACTGTCCCTTGTGTATATTACAAATATAAAAAATATTATATTATATATAAATATATATATATAAATATAATATATAATTTATATAAATTTTTATTACATAAAATTATACTATATTTTTTTTACACAACACACACACACCTGTACATAAAATTTTTTTGTATAAAATTTCTTATTAGTGTTACAAATTTTAGTAATACGTTTCCCTGTATTTTAAAGTACACAAAGTTACTTCATAAAAGGACAGTTTATACTTTAAAAAGTAAAACCAGATAAGTATTAAAACATGTATTTTTCGGGACATGTGTGTGTGTATAAAATAATATATATTTATAATATATCATTTTTATAAAAACCCGAAATTTTTAAAAAAAAATATTTTATTTTATATATTTATATTTTTTAATTTTTTGGTTGGGAAATGTGTTAAAAATATATTTTATATGTAATAAACCACGGGAACAGTATATACAAATTTCCCCAAAAAATTTTCCCGTGTGTTAAATTTGTTTTAATACGTCCCTATGTGTATGGGATATAAACCCAAAAATGCCAAAATCTCCCGCTTTTTTGGGGGGGGGGTCCCCCCCTAAGGGGGTCCCCCCCCCCCCTCCCGGGCCCCCCGGCAGAGTTGGGATTTCTCCCCCCCACCGGGAGGCCCGCGGGGGGGCCCCCGGCGCAAAAAGTAGCACTGGTGCGCTACTCCCGGCACCGCCGGCTAAACCCTAAAAGGGGGGGGTGAAATAAAAGGGAGAAGCAAGGGGGGCCCTTCCCCCCCCTCCTTCTCCCCCTGTTTGCCCCCAAACGTGGGGTGCGTGTACATAACCTCTGGGGGCCGGCCCCGGGGGCGTGACGCGCGGGGTTTTAAATCAATCCCCCTGCGACGCTGAGGAGATCGGGGCCCGGGGGGGATGTCCGGAGTGCAGGAGCCTGGTGAGGTTAAATGGCTTTTATTATTTTTTTTTTTTTAGTTATAGGGGGGTCTACTGGTACAAAGGGGGCTCAAACCGGGGTAAAAAGGGGGGGTCTACCTGGTACAATTGGGGGGTTACCTGGGGAAAAGAGGGGGGCACTACCTGGAACAGTGGTGGGGGGCTTTTCCGGTAAAAAAAGGGGGCTTTTACCTGCCTAACAATGGGGGCAAAATTTAATGGCTACAGAGGGGGGATCTTTCCTGGCTACAGAGGGGGCATTACTTTGGGGTACAAGGGGGGTTTTTACCTGCCTGTAAGGGGCACTACCTGGTTACAAGGGGCTACTACCCGGCCCCATAAGGGCATCTACCCTGGCCCTTTTTTTCCAAAGCCTTTTGATTTTGGTGGAAATGGGTTTTGGCTTTTTGAAGGGGCGTGGGGCCCCCGGCAAAATGGGGGGTTTTCCCTGCAAATTTTTGCCCACCGGGCGCAGAGCGCGCCCCCCCTACCCGCTCCCGGGGGTTTTTTAATTTTTAAAAATTTTCCAACATGGTAAATATAATTTTACTGTACCTCGTGACACAGGTCCCGTATTTTGACATTGACAATAGGGGGGGGGCACAGCCCCCCCATTTCCCGCCTCAAGGGGGCATTCCTTTGCAGGGGCACTGGGTCCCGAAGCTCCCCGGGGTGTTTAGGGAAACTTTTTGGGAAAAATTGAGGGGAAAACCCGAAGCTGGTTCCGCTTCCATAGTAATGGGGCCCACATCTGCTGCAGGGGGGCCCTTGGGGAGGGAGGGAACCTTGCTGTCGTGGCCCTTTGCTCCGGGGGGGGCTGTGCAGGGGCACAGAAGAGGAGGGGCTGGGTCTCAACTCCCCCCTGAGAGTTTTGAGGTTTTGGAGGTGGGGGGGATTCCCCCCACTGCAGCGGCAGAGAGTTAGGAGACTATTCATTGGGGGGGGGAAAGGGTTTAAACCGGGGGTTCTGCCCCGAATTTAGGGTGCCTAGCGACGCCCCTGAGGTTTTATTTCAAGTTTTTCTGTTTTTTGTGCCGTAAAATACATGCCCTTTTAAACATGCTACAAAGTTTGGGAAAATTTTTGGGTATATTTCTTTTGCGCAAATTTAAAATCCCAAGGGGTTTAAAAAAAGATTTTTTTTGCATTTGGAATTAGTAAAAGTGATAAACTGTCGGCATTTTTTAGGCCCCATGTGCCCAAACACCTGGGGCCACTTTTCTTCATTTCCCGATGTTAAATTTTTTCCCCCGATGAACCATATCTTGGGGAAAAGCATGGGACTTAAAAACTGTTTTTCTTTTGAAAGTTTTCTTTTAAAAATTTTTGTTAGTTTTGGGGAGTCCCCCGAGAGGGGGGGTGGGCCCCTTTTCGGGGGCGAGTTCCCTATCGGTTGGCTTGTATTTTGATTGCGATAGTGCTTTTTTTTTTTTTGGTAATTTTTCTGGGCCAAAGGGGCAAGGGGGTCCTGTGAAAGGGCCCTTTAGAAAAAACCCTGATTTTTTTTACCAAAATTTTTTTTCTCTTATTTGGGGCCCCCTCCCCCCTGCTAATAGGTTTTTGGGAAATTTTCTTTTTTGTGTGATTTAGGGTTTCATTGTCCAAATTGTTTTGGTTTTAGGTACTGAAATAAAACCGGGTACGTTATACCCTATACAGGGTAAAAGAGCGACCTTGGCCCGTGCGGGGTTTGGGCCCCTAAGTTTGGGGTACTTTCCCCCCGAGAGCCGGGGTTTGGGGGGGGGGAAGCCGGGGGATTGTAAATCAGCAAAAATTAGGGTTCTGACCCTTTACTTAGCTTTGGTTAAAGTCCCCCAAAAATTTAAAGGGGTGGCCTTCCCCCGGGAAAAATGCAGATGGGTGGGTGGGGTTTTCCCACGGCCCCCGGTCTTTGGGGTTTCCCGCCCAAAGGGGGTTGGGTTTCATCTGGAGCACCCATTAAAGGCCCCCCTTTCTACAGAGTTTAGGGGGCTGGTCCCGCTACCTGGATGGTGGGAAAAAGCAGAAACCCAGGAGAGAGCCTGCCCCACCCTCCCCCAAAAGGGGTTAGGAAAAGCTGGAACCCAAAATGGAGACTGGGTTTTAAAGTTCAAATCGTTTGGGGTTTTGATGGGGAAAAGTAGGTCCCCGGTTTATGTTAAAGAGGGTTTCTACTGTTTTGTGTTTTTGGTGTGGCTAGACGGCCGAGGTTTTTTTTTTGTTGGGGTTTTTTGGGATCTGTATCCTGAGCTTCAAAAAACTGGCTGCGGCCCCGTTTTTTTAAAAGGAACCCCTTTGTCTGTCCCGCCATTCAGTAAGAAGCGGCGATCCAAAGGGGTGAAGAAAAATCCCCCCGGGGCCCCCAAGGGTGGCGGGCCAGGCGCAAGTAAGGCAATACAAAATTACACAATTTTGGGTAGTGGCTATATGTGTTTAGGCCATTTTTTAAAATATAAAGGATTTTAAATTTTTTTAAAAGCCCAAACTATTTTAAAAAAATTTTTGTTTTTGGAATTTTTTCCCTTTTGAAACTGTGAACGGGTTTTTTATATTCCTTTTATTTTTCTTTTTTCTGTGAGTAGTTGGGACTTGAAAAAGAAAACGTTCCCTTTTTCACCGCAAAAAAATAAATTTTGCCGGGGCATAATTCTTTTCCGAAGGTTAATTAAGCCCCCTTTTTGCTTTTTTTAAAATTTAATAAAATACACAAAGTTTTTTTAAAAGACAATAAAAGTAATTTTTTCCCCGCCCCTTTTTTGGAGCGAATTTTTTATCCCAAAGGGGTTTCACAAGCTTTTTTAATTTGGGGTTTATTTGGAGTCAAAATTTCAGGGTTTTGTTTTTTACATTTACGAAAAATTTTATCAAACAGAGTCTGTACATTTTAGAACAAAACAGTTTTGTAGACAGGGGAAAGGGGGCAGGCTCTTCCCGCGAGTGGCAGAGGCAAAAAACATTCCTGGAGCAGGCCCGGTCCACAGCCCCAGCTTTGGGGCCCTCGCAGCAGGGGTCCAAATCGGTGAGGCCACAACTTTCACTGTCATCTAAAACGGGTGTGTTGTTCAGCAACCCAATGGTTCTTGATTGGTTGACTAGGTCATCCACTTCCTCCCAGATGACATCTGACAGCCCCAGCCAAGAGTCGGTGGGAACGTCAGACACAACCCTTAGTTGGCATGGCCCGGGACGGGTCGCGGCCTTCACCTGTCCTCAACCCATCTCTGTCCCATCCGGTTTTCCTCAGCCAGAGATTACTATGTGGTCTGGGCTCAGCGCCACTATACAGCGAGGATGAAAAATTTTTGAGGAGGGCAGTCAGCAGCTACTTGGCAGCAAAGAAATAGGGCTGATATCCCTGCTTCTTGCAGTAGGCGGCAAAGTATAGATGTGGAGAGTGTCATAGGAGGTCATATTGTGAGGGGTCAGCCAGGTGAAGCAAGGGCTTCATCATCGTCAGGAGAAGAGGGAGTCAGCTTGCGCGTCAGGCAGCGGCGCAGACAGCAAGTGGGTTGTGTGGCCGTGAGTCAGCAGGGTAGCAGCAGTGTGAGGTCGAGAGCCAAGCGGTCACGGGGTAAAAAACCTGCTTCGCAGGTCCAAGAAAGTAGCGGCACAGGGGCACGGCACAGCGAGGCAGCGGCGGTAGTAGTCACTCAGTGCGTTGGCGGTAAGATCAGATACTCGGGGGTGTGGCAGTTCTTTGTTAAGACACCGAGGAGCCGAATAGGGGTTTATATGTAGAATCTGTGGGAAGAAAGTGAAGCGTGGCCAGGGAGCTAACGTTGGCACCACGGCCCTGCGTCAACACATGCAGCGTCACCATCCGGTGGCCTGGGAGAAATGTGGCTCAGATGTGGTGGTCCATCCTGCCGCCGCATCAACAGCAGAAGCAGCAGCGCCCAGTGGCACGCATGCCATTGCAGCCAGTCAAGACTCCACCACCTCTGCAGAAGGGAGCTGTTTCTTTTTGTCATCATCTTCCTGTCCAGATGCTCCTGCTCCTCGCTACTCATGGTGTCAACAGTCGTTCAGCGAGGCGATTGCAAAGAGACAACGGTATGCGTCCAACCATCCTAAGGTGCAGAAGCTGACCGTGCTCCTGTCCAAGTTGTTTGTACTGCAGTACCTCCCTTCCAAATGGTGGACTCTGCCCCCATTCAGAGAACAATGGTTTTGTGCCGAGCCAAGATGGAGAGTTCCAAGCCGTAATTTCTTTTCCAAAAAGGCAGTACCAGCACTTCATAAATACTACGATCAGGGCCAGTACATGTCCTTTACGGCCCATTGGGTGAATGTGCTTCCTGCCCAGGTTTCACCAACAACTTGGACAGGAAACGCCGCTTTCCCCCTCCACGTTGTCAAACTGCGGCTCCTGCACCAATGTCCTCCTCCTCCACCCCACCACCAACTCAGCCTCCACAAGTTTCAGCTCCATTATACCACATGTGTAGGGCACAGCGGTGTCAACGCAGTTCTACACCTGGCTTGCCTCCGGGGAACGAAGTCACAAAAGGGAGGAACTGCTCCGCCCTCATGCAGCAAGAAATCGATGTGTGGCTTTCTCCACGCCAACTGCAAATCGGAACCATGGTGACAGACAATGGGAGGAACTTGGTGTCTGGGCAAAACCGAGGAGGGATGGTCCATGCGCCCTGCATGGCGCACGTGTTCAATCTGGTTGTGAAAAGGTTCCTGAAAGTCCCTTTCCCCCGATCTTCAGAAGATTCTAAAAATGGCCAGGAAACTGTACATGCAATTCATCCATTCCTACAAAGCCAGGAACACCATCCTCGAGTTGCAGCGGCAGAACGGCCTCCCCCAACAAACTCTGATAAAGCGATGTTTTTCCCCCCGTTGGAATTCCAGCCGCACATGGTTGGAAACCCACTGTATGAACAGAGAAAGGCCATTACGATTTTCTGATGATCCAGGCGGACAGAGTACTACCCCCCGTGTAACTTTGATGTCAGCCAGTGGCAGCTCATGCGTGACACCTGCCGTTTGCTGAGGCCATTCGAGGAGGCGACATTTTTTTGTCAGTCGCCAGGACTACGGGATAAATAACGTCATTCCACTGCTTCATGTCCGGAACAGATGCTGAAAAATCTGTCTGGGCAGGGGACTGGAGACGTGGCGACTACATCTCGCGGCCCACATGAGTCCGGTGGGGACTGAACTGGAGGAAGAGGGGGAGGAGGATATTGGAGCAGAACCCATTGTCTGGTGAAATGAGTGGTTTTTCTACCCAGGTGACAAAGAGGAGGGGGCAGGAGCAGCTGGAGGATGTAGATGGAGATGGGGAAGACGAGGCAGATGACCCCAAGCACCGTGGCAGTATACAGTGAGATGGAGGCAGGGAGCCCCTCGGAGTCACTTTTGCAGATGGCCCGCAGCATTGCTGATTTGCCTGGATAGTGACAGCCGAATAGTCAGCATCCACAGAGGGTTTGACTTCTGGCTCTCCACCCTATTGGACCTTCGCTACCCCTCCAAATGGGAGCCTTTTTCCCAGCTATTGAGAGGGAGGACAAACTCAAATACTATAGGGAAATCCTCCTTAGTGAGTTGGCCGCTGCCTATGTGTGGCATTGTCCCTCCTCTGACAGGTCTGACTGGGGGTTCTTCAGCGTTCACGTACTACTGCCGCAGCTGCTGGAGGGAAAGGGGGGGGTAGGAGCAGTACCAGCTCCATCAGCAGCAACCTAAGTCTGGAGTAACTGATAGCAGCTTCCTTCACCCGCCTAGTGAGGAGGGCAGTCGCCACAGCAGCAGCAGGACCTGGAGCAGTCCCTGAACCCAAAAGCTGGTGGGCCCACTTGGACAGCACTCTGCCACCCCAGTTAGAAGATCCGCTGGACTACTGGGCAGCCAAACTGGATGTGTGGCCCCCAACTTGCCGAGTTTGCAGTGGAGAAAGCTGTCCTGCCGGGCCATAGTGTGGCATCAGAGTGGGTGTTCAGTGCGGGGGGGCCATCGTTACCCCAAGGAGAACCCGCTTGTCCATTGGGAAATGTGGAACGAAATGACTTTTGTCAAGTGAATCAGGCATGGATCGACCAGGATTTCCACACACCAATGCCTTAGGCGTCAGACTACGTCAGTCATGACGCCTCACCCAAACTGTGAGAAATGATCTGGGTTTCAAACTACCTGCCTCAGCCACAAATTTTGATGCCGCCACCCGCCTATGCCGAACATCTACTGCCATTTCTCCATCTGCCTACCACCATCTTTTCCCGGGACGGGGATTGCCACCCCCCTCCACCCTCTCTCATTGTGCCACTCTATGACCTCATGCTGCTGCTGTTGTTGCTGGTGCCGTGACATCCACACTGTTTCATTGTGCCACTCTATGACCTCATGCTGCTGCTGCTGTTGTTGCTGCTGCGGTCACCTCCACACCCTGTTAATGTGCCACTCTCTGACCTCATACTGTTGCTCCTGCCGTCACCTCCAATATCTGTCATTGTGCCACTCTGTGGCCTACTACTGTTTTGCCACCTCCAGAATGACATTGTGCCACTGTCTGACCTCATGCTGCTGCTGTGGCTGCTGCCGTGACCTCCACACTCTGTCACTGTGTCACTCTCTGACCTCATGCTGCTGCTGCTGTTGATGCCATCAACTCCATACTGTGTCATTGTGCCACTGCCAGACCTCTTGCTTCTGCTGTGGCTGCTGCCGTGCCCTCCACACTGTGTCATTGTGCCACTCTCTGACCTCGTGCTGCTGCTGCCGTCACCTCCACTCTGTCATTGTGCCACTCTGTGGCCTACTCCTGTTCTTGGCCACCCCCCAGAATGTCTGTGGCCACTGCCTGACCTCATGCTGCTGCTGTGGCTGCTGCCGTGACCTCCACACTGTGTCATTGTGCCACTTCTGACCTCATGCTGCTGCTGGTTGATGCCGTGACCTCCACACTGTGTCATTTTGACACTCTCTGACCTCATGCTGCTGCTGTGGCTGCTGCCGTGCCCTCCACACTCTGTCATTGTGCCACTGTCTGACCTCATGCTGCTGCTGCCGTGACCTCCACACTGTGTCATTGTGCCACTCTGTGGCCTACACTTGTTTTTGCCACCTCCAGAATGTCATTGTGTCACTGTCTGACCTCATGCTGCTGCTGTTGCTCCTGCCGTGACCTTCACACTGTCATTGTGCCACTTTGTGGCCTACTCGTGTTTTTGCCCACTCCAGAATGTCATTGTGCCACTCTCTGACCTCATGCTGCTGTGGCTGCCGCCGCACCTCCACACTCTGTCACTGATGTTGCCACCTGAGCCCTCAGCTTGTTTTTTTCCAGCTGTCGCTGCCATGACTTTATCGGCTACATTCCTGCTTCAGTTTTTTGGTCAGTTTTTGCCCTCTTAATGCCCAGGGAATATTATAGTGAAGCGATTCTAAGAGCGCGGCAGTCATATGCGTGTCATACTAAAACACAACTTTGTATGAAGACCAAACCAAGCTCGCTCTGCATATTTAAGCATGGCACAACGTTCTACAGCACCCTGCAGGCCTGGAAATAGCTGTTTTTTAACGCAATTCGTCCCGTAGCAATTCGGACCGAAACAAATTTTGTCGGAAAATTCGGCGAAGTCACCGAATCGAATTTTTGAGATTCGTATTGTATTCATTGCACACAGAGCAATATATTTTTAACAGTTACTGCCTTTAACCCCTCTTGAAAGTACAGCGCCCTGGAATCAATGGCGCTCTAAAATAAATAATAATAATACTAATGTGCATGATTATGGCTTACAGCTAATAAAAACCCAAAATTCAGTTTATCAGAAAATAAGAATAATGTGAGAAAGGTCCATATTGTTGACTCCTGGTGTCACAAGCAAAGGTTTCCTGAGCCTTTAAATGGTCTCTCAATACAGATCATTAGGCTATACAATCATGGGGAAGACTGCTGACTTGACAGTTGTACAGAAGACAGTCATTGAAACCCTCCACAAAGAGTGTAAGCAACAAAAGGTCATTCTTAACCCCTTACTGACATTGGACATATAGGTACGTCCTGATGCCGGTAAGTGGCTTTGTAGCGGGATCGCGCTGCAGCTAATTGCAGCTAACCCAGCGGTTACAGCGTAGGGGAGCGTCGCCGCCCCCTCATGCTGTTTAACCCCTTAGACGCCATGGCAAGGATGGCAGCGGCGTCTAAATGAATGAGTAACTGTGCCGCACACCGTTCTTCACTCAGATCGGGACATCAGTGGTGAGATCGCTGTGTCCCGATGACTGAATATGGCAGCTGAAAGCTTTGAGAAGGCTTCCATTGATACCATGTTTTCAATTTCCGCCATCTTTGTACACCCAAATGCATTGTAGATACAATGCATTAGGCTGTAGAAATGATCGAGCCCTCTAGTAATGAAGCGCCCTAGGGGGACCCAAAGTTAAAGTAAAAAGAAAAAAGTTTTAAAGTATAAAAAAAAATAAAAAAAGTATTAAAAATTCATATCACCCCCCTTTTCGCCATTTTACAAATATACAAATAAAAAAATTAAATAATAAAAAAGTTACACACATTAAGTATCACCGCGTCCTAAAAAGTCTGCTCTATTAAAATATAACATCATTTATCCCGTATGCTGAACACCATAGAAGAAAAAAAATATTGCAAATGCCAAAATTTCATTTTTTTGGTCATTTCTCATCCCATAAAAATTTAAATAAAATTGATCAAAAAAGTTGCATGCATTCCAAACTGCTAGCAATATAAAGTACATTTCAGCCTGCAAAAAAATGAACCCTCACTGACTTCTATAGGTGTTAGTACAAAAAAGTTATTGTTCGCACAAAAAGGCACCGCGGTGCAAAATTCCAAAAATAGAAAATGTTTGGAATTTTTTTACAGTACCAAGACATAATGGAAAATGTAGATGTTTGGTATTGGTGGATGCGTATCAACCTGTAGAATACAGATAACACATCATTTTGTACCAAAGAATGAACGCCGTAAAAACAAAACTCCCACAAACATGGCGCAAGTTTTTCACATTTTGCTCCACTTAGAATTTTTTTGCCATTTCCATTTATATTCTATGGTAATATGAATAACACCATTAGAAAGTACATCTCATGTGTCTATGTAGGTGTAAAAATAACAAAAAGTTATGGTTTTCAGAAGGCTCATTATTATGTCCGTCCGCCAGGAAGGGGTTAAAGAAGCTGGCAGTTCACAGAGTGCTGGGTCAAAGTATATAAATAGAAAGTTGTGTGGAAGGAAAAAGTATGGTAAAAAAGGTGTATAAGCAGCCGTGATAACCACAGCCTTGAAATGACTGTCAAGATAAAGCTGGTTAAGAATTTGAGAGAGATTCAGGAGGAATGGACTGTGGCAGTAGTCAGTGCTTCAAGAGCCACCACATACAGATGTATCTGGAACATGGGCTACAACTGTTGCATTTCTTGAGTCAAGCCTCTCATGACCCAATGACACTTTCTAAAGCATCTTACCTGGGCTAAGAATAAAAGGACTTAAAGGGGTTTTGCCACAAAGTAAAATTGATGTGGGAAGCTTTTCAAATTAAAAAATAAAAAAATTTTTTCCCTTTATTTTTATTTTAAAAATTTTGGACCTTTTTGGGTTTTTGCTCCCTTTTAGGGGAACCTTGTTTAGTCGTCTCCTCAGTTTTGGTCGCACATGCCCAACATTTAAACCCCTTTTTCTCAGACAGACTGAGTGTTCCCAAAACCCCCGGTGCTGTCTTTTTGCTCCCCCCTCCCCTGTATCCTTAATTTAAATTGTCCCAAAAAGTGCAAAAAAATTTTAAAAAAAAAAACCTCTTTTAGGGCTGTGTATTTTATAAAGAAAAAAAAACCACAGGTTTGGTTCCTGCAGGGGTTTGAAACCCAAAGGGCCCTTTTGTTGGGAGGTAAAAAGCATTACCAAACACAGTGTAGCTACTTTTTACCCCCTGGTAAATAAAAAAACCTTTCTTTGACTAGACGAAGGAAAGGCCTGGTGATGTCCCCTCCGCTGGGGCAATGTTTTTGGGGAATTCAAACAAATCCCCCACCACCCCCCCCCTTTGGGGCACCCCCAGAAACTGAGAGCTGGATGGGAGGGGGTATGAGATTTAATCGTGGCAAAAACCCCTTTAAATGTTGAGTTTAAAAAGGGGAGTAAAGGGGCCCAATCCAAGTTATTCCCAGGTCCAGTATGAAGTTTTTTCCAGTCCTTGATAGTTTTTGGGGGACCATGTTTAAATTTTTGGTGTTTGGGCCACGGGATTATTTCAAGAACCCAAAACCCAACATTGCAGCTTTAGCTGCAGGGGGACCCATCAAGGCAAACCTGGCTTCTATACCCTCAGCTAAACCACAACTGATTTGCCCCCTTTCCCCAAAGCTGGGCCCGATTCCCGTAAATTTATATTTAAAAAAAACCCCCTCAAAAAATTGGGATTTATTCTGTAAATACCTTTCAGTGCCCAAAATTTCTGGTATTACAATTAATTTTTTTTTTGGACTTTTACATATTTTAATTTCCCGATATACGGGAATTTTTTGGGGTTTTTATTATTGCAACCTAATCATAACATTTAAAGAAAAAAACAATTTAATCTTTACCCAAAATATTGATTTTTCATTTTTCTTGATTTTCCGAAAAACTTTTCAAACCCTTATTTTAAAAAAGACTTTTTTCATATATTCCAAAGGGAAACAACATTTCGGTACCCGGCTCTTCTTTTGGCCTCCAAAAAGGGGTTTTTCACGCCCATATAACACCACCGGCTTTTTGGGTTTTTTTTTTGGTTTTTTTCCCCCTTTTGTATTTTAGGACTGTGAAACTTAAAAAGCAAACCCTGCTCCTGTGGAAAATTTTTGAACCCCGGATCACTCTGGTGAGCTTTAATATATTTTTTTTTTTTGCTTTTTACCACACATTTCCCAACCATGAATGAGATTTCATTGGGGAACGGAAATTCCTATTGGAGTTTTAAAAAGGGCAAGGTTTTTCCCAAAAAACCCTTTCTTGTTAAATTTTTTATATTGTTTGGGTTTTTTCTACTAAAATTCCTTTACAGTGATTTTTTTTGGGGGACAAATTTGAATAAAAAAATTGAGGGGAAAAAGCATACAACTTGGGTTTGGGGTATGACCTTTTTTGTTTGGGCTTAACAAGCCCGAAGGGGGTCTCTATGGGAAACCATGAACAAGCATTTAAAATTTAAAAAATATTCATTTTTTTCATATTATTACATTTATTTGGGGGTTCACCAGTATTTTTCTGCCTGTACTATAGGTTATATATAATCTGTTTCCATTCACTTTTATTCCCTTAAAAGGGTTTCACCTTTGTAGGAGGGCCAATGAAAAAATTAATTTCAGCTCTTAAAGTTTTTTTTTTATTTTTATGGTCTTTTTTCATTTGAATTTTTCACCCTTTTGAAAATTTATTTTCCTTTCTGTGACCATTTAATGGCCCAAATTTTTTAGCTGTCCCGCCCAAATTTTTTTTGCAACAGTATTTTAAATTTAATGAGTACTTTTTTTTTACTTGGCTCTGGGCCCCCAAAATTCTAAATTTGATTTTAGAAAAGTGTAAAAAAAACGACAGATTTTGCCGGGATTACATAAGACTTCTTTCCCATTGGTTTCACGTTTTCACCTATGCCCCTACAAAGTTTTCCGCATTAAAACTCTATGTAATTTCGCCCAAAAAACTTTCATACTGGCGTAAATTTACCTCTTCAAAATTTATTTAGAACCCCGGAAAGGGCGGGGGCAAGTAAAAAAAAATACACATTCGAAAACCCTACATTTCGCCCGTTTTGGGGTTTTTTTTTCACACCCCCACAAAAAATACTGGTTTAATTTTAAAGAAATTTTTTAAGAATTGTTTTTATGTGGTTTTTTTGGGGGAGGAAAATTTTTGATTTTTCTCCGTTGAAACAGGGGGATGGGTGTAAAAGGTGACAATTACAGAAAAAAAACTATAGGGTTTTGATACCCGCAACGAGCTCCCGAGGGGTTGGGCAGGTTGACCTGTGTTGCTTGCTTCCCAGAAAGGGTTGTCCCAACTGGGAATTTCCCATTCATTTAAATTTTAAAATACCATGGGAAAAATTTCCCTACCCCAGTGGGTAGAAAAAACACATCTCAATAATATATAGTAAAAAACATATTCTTTGCTATATTTGTTTTGTGTGTTTTTATTTGCATTGCAGTATTCATGGCTATATTTTATTTTATATTGTCTGGGTTTTTGATGGGTTTTTAAAATTTTTGGGTTTGGGATGCCTGGGGGAATTTTGGGTTCATTATTTTGGCACTAAGTTTTCCCGCCGGGCCTTTTAAGGGTTTTTTTAGGCAAACAAAAATAATAAACCCAAAACCCCCATTTCCTTAGAAACCCCAAATACAAAAAAAAAAGGGAAATTTTTTAAGCCTATTAATTTTGTAAACTTAGAAACCTTCCCAAACAAACCTTTAAAAGGGGGTTTTTCTCCATTTTTCCCAAATAAAAAAAAAATAGTAAAGGACTGACTCCTGGCTCTCCCACTTACCAGCTGAATGAAATGCGTGTGTAGGCAGCCTTATCAATGTTAACATTGGTATGCACCTGGTTTGCACTTAGCAAACACTGTTCCTAGCAAGGTTGGATCAGGAATAGCATGGCATTTGCAAAGCACAATCTAGACTGTTGTATTATTTTCACAAGCCCTTTGGACCATTCAAGCAATTGATCTGCTGATGTACCTGAAGATGGACCCCCACCTAGCTAATATTGATGTTCTATTCTAAGGATACTCCATTGACTTCAAAAGGATTTATAACCCATTAAAGCAAAATTGTAGTTGATGAAAAATAACGAAAACAGTATCAATATGCTTTTATAGAATATTTAAATAATCTACAATGAATGAAGATAGTGGATTTCAACAAATGAAACAATAGAAGGGCTTTACACTTATTGAAGACTAAGAACAATTGTAATAATGCTTGTTGGCACAGGTTGATAGTCTAATCATTGTAACAAATGATAGATAAATTGACAAATCACGTAATTTTATATGAAGCATGTATCAAATACAAGACAATGGGTCTCATTATTAAACGTTGGAGCTGTAGGACATAAGTCAGATGATGTCAGGGACACAATCGAGAAGTAAGGCGATGGCGAAGATAACTTACCCTAATTAACCTTCCCTGAATATTTTTCTAGACCTAATCCTACTGATGTCCCTAACTCCATAACCCCTTATCCTATTCTGTCCCTGAGATAGTACCAATAAAAGTCCCTAAGCTACAATTGACCCCATTAGGAAGAAGCTGGTACCAAACAAGACCTGGGAATAAGCAGCCTTGACAATTGGCACAAAGCAACTTAAGTAGAGCCAAAAACAAAGAAAAAAAAGACCTCTAAATGCCTGGGTAAGCAAACTACTGTAAGATAAATGACTGCACACAAAAAGTAATGCAAATAAGTTACTTTTATTACATTTCAATCCACAGGCTCCAGATTGTTTGCAAAAGTATAAGTGACTCAAAAAGTGACGTTTCAGTCCAAATAGACCTTTTTCAGAAAGTCACGATGTGTAGAGAGATATGGAAATGGAAAATAGGCCGTAGCCCTATAGGATGGGAGAACCAATTCAGTTTTATTCCCTTCAACAGGAGATAACATGCAGTGAAGTTCCCTACATTGTAAACCTCCACATGTTTCCCTTGCTACAGTTGATAAAAAGAAACAATTGTGCAAACGGAGGCTGCAAGACCTTGTCCTTGAAACCTTTGTTTGAATAATTTCCATACAGCTAAGATAGAGATCAAACATACATACAATTGTGGGTGACAATACAGCCTGAGCGCCACTCCCACCTGCCACCAGCAATCTATTAGATGAGCCGCTTGAGATGGAACATGTTTGCGTTATGTAATGCTCCAACAGCCTGAAAATGAATCCACTTTGGTCATCAAAGCACTGGCTCAGTTTCTAGATTAGTTCATATTTTCCAAAACCTCAACTTTAAAAAAAACACTCATATCTTTAATTAAAAACAGGTCGCCAAGAGGCACATTTTTGTTTATTATAGGAGTGTAAAGGAATGAAGTGTCAAATGAAGTCATGATAATTAGATACATTTCGATACAACATGTGACCCTGCATCGTAATACCCAGTTATGTTACAAATAGCAAAATGAAACAAATTCCAACAGAATTAAAAAAAAAAAAAAACAACATCATGAATGATTAGTGTTCTCCTCATTAGTGAGCAATCTCACTCAAAATTGCTTTTTACAGTACCCAGTCTTCACCAAATATAGGCTGCAAAACTGCAGTGCATGTTGTTTTATTGCTTGGTTACTAGAGAAGACAGATATTTTGGGTTAGACAGAATATAGCATGGTTGAATTTAAGTATTGAAATAGGTTGTGGTTCCCAAGAAGAAGCATATTATTCTATGGCTGTGTAGAGGGAATAAAGAGATATAAAGCACTGGTTTTAAAAAAAGGCCTAAACCTGTATGAAGAATTGTTGACCTATTTAGATCACAGGATTATTTCTTGATATAGCAAAAACTTGAAGATCAATTTAAATTGTACAAATTTTGTATCATCTCTGTGTTGTAGGTACCTGCCTGTCCCAGTGCGTAAAGGGGGGTTCCTATGACTCTTTATTCTTTTCTTTGGAAGTTCTGATAGTGTGTTCGGCTGTACTTGGAACTCCCATAGAACAGAGTGGAGAGTTGTGCACAGGTAGAACTGTCTCTCTATTCTGAGCCGGGAAGAATCCCCCAATTTTCGGTGATAAAATCCTTGACCATAGATGCTGTACCTTCAAAATCCGCAATCAAACAATTTCAGCAGGTTGAGCTTTCTTTGATTTTACAAGCATCCTACAGCAGTACTTTACCTTGGGTATGTACTGTATGTGTTTACCAGGCTCTTGAGCCTGGTTTGTACATTTTGCAATATGGCTTTATTTCCATTACTTTGTAATTCCCCATTATTATTAATAAATATAATTCTGGAGGAATTTGGAACGTTTATAGTAAGTAGTGATTTCTTGGTCTCTTATTTTCCCTGTGGTCTTTACTCAATGTTTGCTTCATGTTAAGATGAGCGACTTTTTGGGGTTTTGTGTTCTCATTCTTCACATTATGTTCTCTGAGGAAATGTGTAACTTGCATAGAAACGTGGCAAGTTGGAACTGTTAGAGACCCCCTTATTTAGGGATCTGTTTTTGAGGGGTAGTTGGTATACATCCCTCTTTTTTTCTTCAATACTAATTGTTATCCCTACTGGGTTTTTAGGACATACTAATCTCTTCTCAGGGACTCATTGTGACCCATACTAGGGTTAGTGTAGGGAGTTTGTGTTTCATAAGGTAAGGTTCCAGATGGGGGTCGCCCTTGTCAGGGCAGCTACTCTATTAGCATCATACATGCCAAGTAGGGTTTTGCAGGTTACTTTCCCATGTCTTGTTTCCTTCTTGTTTTTTCATATCTTCTCTCTCTCTCTTTTTTGGTTGGCACTAGTATATTCATGTTTTAGATGTATCATTTAAGGCTAAGTTTTCTACTTATAGTTCTACACCCTCCTTGCTTTTTAATCACATTTTAATAGACTATTAGACTATTTAGACTATTTATTTGTTGTTTCCTTTTATAAAAAGTTTATGTCTAAGAATATCCTGTACTAACTCAAAACCCACCTTCTTTATAACCATGCCCCTTTTATCTGGTTTGCAGAAAAATGGGAGATGTATGTACCATTGCCTACATGAGTCCATTGTATTGGAAGAAGCCATTTATGCCCAAATGCCCTAAGATTTTTTAAAGACTTTTTGTTAGGGATGGTCAGGGACGCACACAAGACACGGACAAGTGAGGCCCTGACACTGATCCCAGCCTCTGTCCCTGTCTTTTGGGGAACCCGACTCCTTAACAGGCCGGCCCAACCAGAAGACTGAAGGCTACACTGAGCAGCGTGCACAGACAAAGACAAACAAACAAAGAAAAAGAACCAGTAGTGGAAAGTCCAAGTCAATAACGGGGCGGGCAGGCCCGGCGGTACAGAATCGTGAGGCAAAGGAGAAACCAGAAACAAGCAGAGATCAATAGCACAGAGAAACAACAAAATGACAGGCTAACTATAAAGGCACGCAGTATAGCAGGCATAGAGAAGGGGAAGAAGAGGCTATATAAAAAAAAGGGGGTAAAGTAGAGGAGCTAGGATAGGTGGAAGGACCTGTCAATCCAGGAGCTGTTTAAACCCCCTATGAGTGCTGGAGGATTTCTGGCCAAGGCGTCGACCAGAAATCAATCAAGGTATGAGGCTACGGGGAAGTGTTCACACAAAGGCGGCAAGGCGCAGCTATAATCGCCGCGGCTGTAGCCGGCGACCAGGGCAAATGGCACTGACGTGAACAGTACCCCCCCTTCTATGAGGGGCCACCGGACCCTCCTTAGATCCCCCTGGCTTGAATGGGTTGGCTCGGTGAAATTTTGTCACCAGTTCGGGGCATGCAAGTCCATAGACGCCAACCCATACCCGTTCTTCCGGTCCGTAACCCCTTCCTGCAAAAGGTATATGGAGGGCATTTCTGAACCCTGCAAAGAGTCGATAATACGCTCTATTTTTTAATTCTAATTTCCTTGTATGACCACAGGATGAGGAGGAGGGGGACCCCGACCACAGCGGGAATGTACTTTTTTAGGAGAGATTTGGGGAATACTGGATGGATAGGGAGTGAACTTGGAAGGGGAGTCCTGAAAGATACCGGGGTTAATAATTCAGTGATAATGAAGGGACCGATAAACGGGGGGCAAACTTAGTAGATGGCACCCGAAGACGGAGATTTTTAGTGAGGTCACACCTTGTCGCCAATTACATATTCAGGTCCAGGTCGCGTTTTTTATTAGCGTAATTGATTTGCTGGGGCTTGGCTTTTTCTAGAGTCTCTTTGACTCCTAGCCCAGACTGTGCACAGTCGCTTAACGGCGGATTAAACACTAGGGAGTTTAGATTCGCAACCTGTTGCGGCGGAATATCTGGGGTGAACCCGTAATTACAGTAAAAGGGGAGAGTTTGGTCGAGGAATTCTCGTGATTTGTTAAGGGGGGAACTCTGCCATGGGCAAAAATTCATTCCACCTCTCCGGGGCATTCCGAAAGTAGCATCTGAGGTATTGTTCTAGCGACTGGTTAAGTCTCTCAGTTTGCCCGTTAGTCTCGGATGAAAGGCGGTATGAAGAAGGACAGAGAGATGCCCAATTTACCACAGAATGCTCTCCAAAACCTCGACACAAACTGTACCCCTCTGTCAGATACAATTGTTGGGGGAATACCATGGAGTCTAAGTACATGACGACAAATAAATCAGCGAGGAGTTTGGCTGAAGGCAATTTCCTCAAAGCAATAAAGATGACACATTTTAGAGAATCGGTCCTACCACCACCCAAATCACCGATCTACCCTTGGGGGGGGGAAGATCGGTGATGAAATCCATTGAGATGTGAGACCAGGGCCATATTGGAAACGGGAGGGGTGCAATATTCCCTCGGGAGGCGTCGGGGTACCTTTGCCCTGGCACAGGTCTCACAAGCAGTAACAAATTCTTTCACATCACTCTGCCATGAAGGCCACCAATAGGTAACGGGACAGAAGGTATCCGGTGCCCGCGAGGGCCAGGTTTGCCCAGACAAAACTGGGAGTGAAACCTCCTCCAAAATTTTTCAAACGAAGGGGGACTGGAACAAAAAGTTTACCGGGGGTAGTCCGGGTGGGACCGAGCCTTGAGAGTTCGCAATAGCAAGACTAAATTTCGTGGTATGGGTACCACGCCCTACCCCGAGCAAGGATATTCCCCGGTTTTCCTCCTCTGAGAAGTCACTCATACCAAAACTTCGAGAAAAGGCGTCGGCCCTTTTTAAACATTCTTAGCCCCTGGACGGTAGTTATTTACAAAGTTGAAACCTAGTAAAGAAACAAGGCCCATCGCGCTTGACGAGGGTTTCAATCGCTTAGCATTGTCCAAGATATAACAGATTTTTATGATCTGTAAGAAACAGTTACTCTATGTCTAGCCCCTCCAGAAGGTGTCTCCACTCTTTGAAAGCCCATTTAATGGCGAGCAATTCCTGTTACCAATATCATAGTTAATCTCAGGGGTAGAGAATTTTCGGGAGAAGAAGGCGATGGGTTCTGAGATTGGTATAAGGTTCAGCCCCCGAGACAGGACGGCCCCTACACCCGTTTCTGACGCATTACCTCCACAAAAAAGGGTTTTTGTTCTGGGTCAGGTGGACCAAGACAGGTGCAGACGAAAAACATTTTTTCAGTGTAACAAAATGGCTTGCTCGGCTTCTGGTGCCCAGGAGGTGGGGTCACTCCCTTTCTTAGTAAGGTCAGTAAGGGGTTTAACAATCAGGAAAAATTCTTAAAAATTTGCGATAATAGTTAGCAAAACCTAAAAAACTTTGGATCTCTTTTAAGGTGGTAGGCCCTACCCACTCAGTGATGGCAGAAACCTTTTGTGAATCCATACTTATAGAGCTGGGACTCAATATTTTACCCCATGAACCCTATTTCCTGGACTCCGAACAAACATTTAGACAATTTGGCGCATAGTTGATTCTGACGTAACCTGGAGAGGACCTCCCTGACATGATCTCGATGGGTATCGTAATTCGGGGAAAATATGAGGATGTCATCTAGTTTACACAATTACAAAACACCTAGAAGGTCCCTAAAAAATGTCATTAAAAATCTTTGGGAAGACGGCAGGTGCATTACAAAGACCGAAAGGCATGACTAAGTATTCGAAATGCCCTCGGGGGTTTTTAAAGGCCGTCTTCCATTTCGTCCCCTTCTCTGTTTCTAATCAGGTTGTACACCCCCCGAAGGTCGACTTTGGAGACCCATTGGGCGCCCACAACCTGATTAAAAAGATCCGGATCAGGGGAAGTGGATGCTGGTCTTTAATTGTTATCTTATTGAGCTCCCTATAGTCAATACAAGGACGCAGGCCTCCATCTTTTTTCTCGACAAAGAAAAACCCAGCTCCTACCGGCGAGATAGACGGTCGTATATGACCCTTTTCCAGGCTTCCTTAAAATATATTGACGCATAGATTCTCGTCCGGGTGGTTTAAGTTAAAGATACGACCCCTAGGCAACTTGCCCCCGGAACGAGATCTATAGCACAGTCATAAGGCCGATGCGGCGGAAAGGGTGTTCCGCAACGGTCTCATCAAAGACGTCTTTAAAAATCAGAGACAAAACCCGGGAAGGGAGGGTTATCGTTTATGGAGCATACCAAAGACTGTACAGTTTTCAAATGATCACCACATGAGTTCCCCCTTTTATCAATCAGCAGTCCTCCAGTCAAAAAAGGGGTTTATGGAGGCGTAACCAGGGTAACCCTAGAATAATGCCATGGAAAGTCCCTACATGACAAAGAAAGACAGTAGTTCAAAATGCAAACATCCAACTTTCAGGGTTAATTCGGTAGTTCGGTATCTTACCCTTTCCCCTCCATTAGGGGGTAGAATCTGCGCCTAAACCAAAAAGGGAGAGCATAGTGGAATTAGCTCTAAGCCTAAGGCTTTAGCCACCCCATGTAATAAAAATTGACGGCAGCCCCCAAATCGATCAAGGCATGGCAACCCAAAACTCTTAACCCGAAGATTAAAAGTTACAGGCAAAAAAAGTTTGGGTTATCCAAGTTAGGGTGTACCTGTACGCCTGAGTTATCCTTCTTGATGTTCTTCAGGCGTTTGTTACTTTCCACGGAGACTTGGGCCTGGTGGGCAGCTCCTCAGGACATGACCGACTCTCCACAGTAGAAGCACAACGACGTTTTCCCACCAGATGTTTCCTTCTGATAGCTGCCGAAGTGGACCCCAAATACCATAGGTTCCTCTCTTGCACCCCAAGCGGAAAATGGCGAAGGTAGTGGAGGAGAAGTAGGAAAACCAGCAGAGAAAGGTTGGACAGGAGAGTCAGCCCTGAACTGCCCAGTGGATCCCCAATCCTTTCCCTGCGTTTTCTCTCTCACCCTCCGGTCAATAGAAGATAGCCAAAGTCATTAAGTTCCCTAAAGTCTCCCGGAATAGGATGGCTGACCATAGCATCCTTCACTGCCTCGGACAGCCCTTGTCTAAAGAGGGTTTTGAGGTTTTGGTCAGGCCAAACCCAATTACTGAACTCCATTGGGGAACTCGGAGCAGTAATCCTCAGCCGAGCGGCGACCCTGCTGGATGGACAGGAAATGGGTTTCAGCTAAAGCCGCCCGGTTGGGGGCATCATAAATCTGTCCCAGCGCTAGAAAAAATTTGTCCACCGATCGCCATTTCCTGGGCCTCGGGGGTATGCTAGTGCCCACAACCTTTCGGTGGTCCCTGGAGGAGTGAAACCGGGCCATGGCGACTTTTTCAGCTTCAGAGGAAAAATGGGAAAAACTGAAAAAAACAGACGGCAGGATTCCCGAAGGTCCGAAATTTATCAGGGTTACCGTCGAAGCAGTCAGGTAACCGCATGTTAGGTTTGTGCTGCCCAAATATTGTCCTAGAGGCCTAGGAGCAAGTGTGGGTACAGATGGGGCGACTGGATCAGGGGCTGGGGTAGACATGGTTTTCCAAGCGAAGCGATATCTGGGGACATAAGACCTGCCCTTTCCCTGAAAACTGGGTAGTTAATTCGTCCAAGCGGTCAAAACCGATAGATCGGTGTTCATCCTGAACCGCGGGGGGAATTTGTTTGGAATAAGGGCCTGCTATAATGTTAGGGATGGTCAGAGGACGCACACAAGGGCACGGACAAGTGAGGCCCTGACACTGATCCCAGCCTCTGTCCTGCCTTTTGGGGAACCCGACTCCCTTTAAAAGGCCGGCCCCAACCAGAAGACTGAAGGCTACACTGAGCAGCGTGCACAGACAAAAAACAAACAAACAAAGAACACAGAAACCATAGTCGGAAAAAGTCCAAGTCAATAACGGGGCGGGCAGCGCGGTACAGAATCGTGAGGCAAAGGGAGAAACCCCGAAACAAGCAGAGATCAATAGCACAGAGAAACAACAATATGACAGGCTAACTATAAAGGCACGCAGTATTAGCAGGGATAGAGAAGAGGAAAAAAAGAGGCTTATATATTTGGAAAGGGTTTGAAAGTAGAGGAGCTAGGATAGGTGGAAGGACCTGTCCCAAACCAGGACTGATTAACCCCTATGAGTGCTGGAGGATTTCTGGCCAAGGGGTCGACCAGAAATCAATCAAGGTATGAGGCTACAGGGAAAATGTTCACACAAAGGCGGGCAAGGCCGCAGCTATAATCAGCCGCGGCTGTAGCCGGCGACCAGGGCCAAATGGCACGGACGTGACACTTTTGTTCTGCACTTTATAAAGTGGTATTTTTTACTTTTTGAAGAATTCTTTATTCCTGTTCCCTGTTCAACTCCTCTTGGATGGACATCTGTAGCTTTATAGAGGCAATCAACATCTTACATTACTATTACAGTTGTGGCTTTACAGAATGCAGAATGGTTAGCATGATGTTTATTGTTCAAGTTTTTGTTTTTGTTTTTATTGGAGCATAACAGCCAATCATCATTATATGATGTATTGACAGGATGCCAAAATGGGCTATTTCAGTAACTTATTAAAGGTGATATCTGAGAAAAAAAAAAATCTATAATTAATTGCCTTAGATTTCATTAATCTCCTTATGATATTTTCTGCAGTAATTATATAGACACCCTTTTCTGCAGTTGAGCATTAGCATTTTCTGTTGTAAAACTGATTCCCTATGTCCTTTAAAACTGAAAGTCTCAGAATCCTTTGATGGGCTTTGTCCATCTTTCTCTCTCTCATATTTATCTCTGTGCATGCCCCCTGTTTCCTCCCTCATGTTGAATTTGTCCTTGGCAAGAGTTTGTCAGTCACTGTTCTTTAAATTGTTTTTGATAACTTCCAGGTTTGAAATTTGATAATGATAGTGAACATCAGCAATGTTCGACTTCAGTTCAATTCATCCTTTATCATACTAAGTAAAAAGACATTGAAAAATGCTGATCTTGCAACCAAGATAATTAAACTACATGTTTAAACTGAATTGCTTATTTTGTAAGTACAACAGATACACAGCAAGAGGTCATACATGGTCAAAATTGGTTGTATCCAGGGTCAGATAAAGATATCTGAGGGGCGCTGTGCAAGAACAGTATATAGGCACCTGGCTAGCTAATATTTAATCACAAAGCACCCTTTAAACAGTTAACTATCAGCCGTATTAATTCATGGGTCAATAGGGGTAAAATTGCCAATATTCCCCCTTCATTCATATATTCTTCCCAGTGGTGTAACTAGTGTGGGTCAGAGGCTGAGCATTGGTTCGCTCCATGTGGCATGGTAATACAGCCAGTGAAGCACACTTGCCAACTCTCCCAGACCACCAGGTGAGTTGGCAAGTCTCCAGGAACCGTGTACAGTGCTCAGATGGTGCGGGTTCAGAGGCTGTGCCTGCCCCATCCACAGCGGGTGACAGCTGTAATGTACAGTCAAGCTCCACTGTAACAGAATGGAGCTAGCTCCAATCCCAGCCATTTATTCCCATAGATCCTGTGGTCAGCAGTGTCCACAACTTCTAGTTGGTTGACAGAGAAGGAAGGCTCCATATATCACCCACCAGCACTCCTGCAATGTGAATGCAGGGTGCCCATGGTTAACATGGCAGTCAGTGGCCACATAATGGCCTCCAAGTCTGCCATACACAGGAGCCTATTAGGTTCTGACACAGATAAAGTCTAATAAACTGCCTGTCATATAACACAAAGAAAAACAAGTGTTACTCTTGTGTTAGAAAAGTGATGATAAAGTGATTGCTTAGTCTAGTTGAATATTTGCACTAAAGAAAAAAGTAAAAAGCAGATAAAAAATGTTTGAACAAAAAAAGCTATTTACCCAATAAAAAAACATTTTATTTAAAAAAAAAAATTAAAGGAAGAGATAATAGGTATTGCCATGTCCGTAAAGATCCAATTTATTAAATTATTATGTTATTATATGTATCTCAATATAATACTAATGAAAATGTAAGGTGTGGTCTGTAAAAAATGGTGGCAAACTTAGCAACAGCCCTTGTGGTACCAAGCTATTCCAGTGCTTCTCCATACCCTCGGTTGAATTTGATAAACATATGTGTTTTTTTAACCATACTATGTAATCTACCAGTAGTTGTTCATTCAGAAGCTTAGAAATTTACCTGCAGAACGAGGTAGTCGGTAACCTAGAGAGACTTGTGAATAGTGTTGATTGAACTGTTTTAGAAAAGTTACTGTAAGTACTAGTAGAACTTCTGGAATTTTTAGAACTCATTTTACTGTTCGTTTGAGTAATGTTCTAGTTTGACACGCTGTTTTCAGTTTAGTTTTCAGTGACTTTCTACTGAGGTGTAGAGCTCTTATTGCCTGCTAAAATCACATGACCATGTTATATATATTTCACTGTACTGCCTTGTGAACGCCATTTTCAGTTCACTCTCTGAATTGTGCAGACTGCTCTTAGTTAGATAGCATTTTCCTATCCATAGACATCAATAGTTTGGGAGTTGGTATTGCTGGCTGCATCTTTTCCACACCTAGAAGCTGTTATTTAGTAAAATTTGCAGGCTCACATAACGCCTAACTCTCATATACATGGATATATATTATACAGAGTGCTTGGATTTGCTAAATCATACTTGGTGTCCAAAAGTTCTGTTTATACAGTTTTGGGGGTTCAGTAACTGTATAACACACCGTCTCCAAATCTATGTGTCAAAGGGTCTTTTGGGCCCCCTCAGGATGCATGGCCCCCGTAGCAGCTGTTACCGATGCACCTCGTATAGCTACACCCCTGCTTGCAAGCTGTCCTCATCTTTTCAGTTAGCCATTGAAAGGAATGAAGTATTTTAGCCTCTCAATTTTTTGCTGTCACTCTTAGAGCCAAATTTTCTTCACTAAGTTTACTGTTATGTATGGTAATTCCAGCTTCTCCTCACGTGTATAGGTATAAAAATTAATCAGAACATTTTCTCCCATAGACTTTAATGGGGTTTGAAGTTCGAGTACGAATAGAACGAATAGATCCCAACTCACAAAAGTTTGAGGTTCTAATCGAACTAGAACTTTTTACTGTTCGCTCAACACTACCAAGCAGTAGATTCAATCTTCCCGATCTCCTAAACAAAGCCCAGTCGGATCAGCTGTGTATTGTATAATAGTTTTTATTTACATTGCTTACATGTTTAAATCTAATCAGTGTGGTGAGAAAACCCTTTAAAGTGAAACTATGCACGTTAAATGCAGCCATTAAATGTCCTAAACAGGATTTGTCATCTAGCATTTACAATATTAAAATTAGCCGCCATTTTCATTGATGAGTTTTTGTTAGTACAATATTTAAATAAGCTCTAGGGAAGAGAACTAGGACTCTAGTGCTGTTAATGTAGAAGCACGCTGATTCACTGGCTGACAGCCAGTTGTACACTCACCCAGTCTCCTCAGGCTGTGGGTCGGTCTCCAGCAGTGATTAGCATATATTAACGTCAAGCCATTCTTCTGACAGAGCAGGAGATAGTTTTCTCCAACACAATTACAGATCAAGCCATGCTTCTCATGACTAAGGTACAATCTACTGACCAATATATTTAGAAAATGTCTTCATTTAACAGTCCCCTTATATTGAAAGTTAAAAGGGTTGTCTGACTACATTGATTCATCTCACCTCAGTCCTGTTTTCTTGGTTTCATTTTGAATTCAGGGGTGTGTTTACTGGCTTCCACTAGGCTGCAGTAGAAGCCAGGTCTGTAGCTAAAGCAACCAGTGCTGTTAGCCTATTAGCAGAGATCAAACAGGTCTGTAGCCATAGCATTGAGGAGCTGGTGCAGCCCATACAAGAGGAGATATCTCAGAATAGGTAGGACACCGTTAATGGACATATATTACAAAGTTACTTGTTTTTGCAAGATCTTTAAAATAAAAAGCAATCCTTGTAGTGAGACAACCCCTTTAATCTTCATATTGAGAACCCTTCAAAGTTGCATCTGATCCATTAAAGAGTCTTAAAACATGACTGTCATGTTAAGGGATGTACAGTGAGACCTAATTGGAGCCCAGGCCACTGTCTCTGTCTACTTGATGTGCTGCCCTAATCGGAAGACCCCAAATGGGCAACGGTCCCTACACTACTAAAGGAAGAAACCAGTAAACACGCCAAGAGTCAGAAACACAGTCTGGACCACATAAAACCACATAAAAATCAAGCCAAGGTCAGGAACGTAAGCAGAGGTCAGGTAAATGAAATAGCAAGAAACAAACACAGTATGGGCTAGCCAAAAACAGGTGCAACAGTCAGATTAAAGGAGGTTTAAACTGAGCGCCTGAACACAGCCCCCATAGCTGATTGGTGCTGTCTCCTGGTCCTCCTATTAGCCCATGTGACACTGCAACTGCCCAGAATGGCTGTCACTCCAGGAGTCTCCTGCAGAACATCTCTCTGCGTGTGGCTGCAAACCTGAAGAATTAACAGATGCCGAGTGTTGCTCCCTGCAGGCCCGAAGCTGATCAGGTAAGTGAATACTGACAATAACTAGGAATTTCAAGCCAAGCTAAGCTAATACCTTAGTACTGAGGAATCCTCCCATCTGTAGACAACTGTTTTAGGGTGTGCACCTCTCGTCAGGGCAGAGAAGTGTTCTGGTTAGATAATTCAATGACCTATAGGGCATGTCCCCACAGCACGGGTTTGCAGCCGGTTTTTCAGACGGTTTGCGGTTTTGCAGACCATCTGAAAAACCGGCCGCAAACAAGCACAACGGGGCTCTATGGAAAACCCGAGCAGTTCCCACTGTACCGGTTTTCCGCCCAACAAACATTGAACATGCACATTCTTCTGTCAGGTTTTCGGACGGAATATGAGCATGTGAATGTGAAAGGGCAGGGCTTTTCTATGCTCTTTGTGGAGAAAAGCCCCCCCTCCCCCCCGCTGTCGTGGAGATGGCACACAAACCGCACAAATACCGGTCGGATAAACCGACCGGTATTTGTCCTCAGAATGTAGCTACTTTCAATAGGTGGTACTAGACTTCTAGTTCTCTTCCCTAGAGATTTTTTGAATATTGTAGTTTCCCATAGAGCATTGCATGGTCTGTGAGTCTCATAGCTACATAGTTTGTAAGGCCTAAAAAAGACAGATGTCCATCCAGTTCAGCCTATTATCTCCATACACCTTTATGGTGCTCTCCCCAATCAGAAACTTTACCCCTCTTAGAGCTGTTTATTCAATACATACAGTGCTAGCCCTATGATACATTTCTATACTTATAGGATACCGTAGGGTCTGCATATAAATTATCAAAATGTTGCTTTCAAACACAATTAAAACCTTAAATGTATTTTTTTTTGTGAAATCCTCGCCTGGAAGCAGAATGTTGTAACTAATGGCTGCCTTGTAGTTCAGTATACTTAAATCTTGGCATTTAGTCAAAGCCCCAGCAAGCAGTTTTTAGAAGAATTCCAATAAGCTCTCTCCAATATAATCACTGCTACATCCCTATTAACCAAAATTTATTTTTAATTAGCTTAGGGGAAGGAGAATTTCTGATCTCTTAGTAGTTATGATGGAAGAAAGACAAATTAATCATGGTCCATCGTGAAGTGATTAATTAAAACCTCTTTACTGAGGATTTCAATGTTTAGTGTCATGTGAGGAATATAAAATCTGTTATTTTCCCATCTAAAGAAACTTGAGTAATTAATTATACATTGTTATCAAATCAGAGCTGTGAAAACTGTGGTATGAAAATACAAACATGACAAGCTGTTATTTGTTTCATATGGCACATAGGTTAATGTGTCTATATGCCTGTAAATCTAAATAAAGGGTAACACCAAAACTATGACAGATACAAAGAGCATACTAATACTACTTGATAGAACTTGTATACTAAGGGCCACATGTATGAACCTGATTTGGTCTAAAACTCACTTTTTTTCCCATAGGTTAAGAGTGAGTTTTAGACCTAAACAGTTTCATACATGTGGCCCTAAGTACATAAAAATCAGCACATGTGAAGAGGAGCCACAGCTGGTATGATGGCACTGGTAATTGAAAAATGTTGCTCACTCAGTTATTGACCTGAACAGATGGAGGTCAGGAGGCCAATTCCATGATTGTTCATGTGTGTAAACTTTTTTTTTTTTTTACTATACTTGATCTAATAAAGCCCTATTGGCTTCCCCTACCTAAAACAGGACTAAACAGGGTAATACATGCTGCAACCTGACCATAGAGGCCTTAATGTATTCTTTTGAATATAGTAGTTGCCATATATATAATGGAGCATAGCAATATCTATGGACACATACTGAATCAGAGTTCATATAACTCTTAGTAATTATATCAAAGGGATAGTCACATAATTGTAAAGATGCCAAAAGTATAATTATATTATTGCCAAGAAAATAAAAGTTACATCCCTTATGTCCTTTAACCCCTTAAGCCGAAAGCCTGAAAAGTACTTAATGACCAGTACATTTTTTTAGTTTTTGCCTTGTTTAACAGTTGGAGCTTTTTTATTTTTTCAGTGATACAGTTGTATAAGGCCTTGTTTTATGTGGGAGGAATAGCTTAAGTTCACTAATTTTTTTTTGTTTTTTTAATTTTTCACACCATTTACATTTCACACTTAACATGTTAATTCTACAGGTTATTACGGTCATGTGGATACCTAATATGTGTAGGTTTTTCTGTGTGTGTAATGAATGCACAATTATTGTTCATTACATATTTTTATTTTATTTTTTTTATTTTTTTTTCTACACTTCTTTATGCTTTTTACTTTTTTTTTTAATTCCATGAAGGGATAACTGTTTTCCATTTTTGTTTTTTTACATTTAGTATTGTATTAGCATATTCATATAGGCTAAAACATTATAATCTGTATCAGTTTGACACAGGCAGCAATCAGGACAGCACACAGTGTGCACTGATCAGTGGCTTGTTACACAGACAGTCCTGGGGCTACTCTAGGTCCTCAAGGCTGATTGTGCAGCCATTCCCCGGGCTCTGTTGAGTCTCCGGGAGTCCCGATCACCCGACAGAGCAGGGGAAAGCCCTTTGATTATGCTGCGATCACTGACCGCAGCAATCAAAGGCACAAGCGCTGGAGAGCAGATGTTACACCCGCTTCCCGGCATTTGCAGAGACTGCACTGGTAACAGGGCTGTTCTCAGTGAATCTGTAGTGCCAGGGGCTGCAAACCTCGATGTCAGCAGCGACGCCAAAAGACAGCAGGTGGTCATTAAGGGGTTAATAACACCACAATGTTCAAAAAGGGTGTCCTATGTTATGGTGAAAATAAGGGACAAGACTGTTGTCACTTCTATGTTGTTAACATAACGTTATTATAATATTGACATCTTTGCAATTATGTGACTATTTTTATGCCAATATTAATATCATTACTGACTCAAGGTTATAAGCATTGCGTCCATAGATTTTGCTATTCTCCATTATGCCTATGGCAACTACTATGCCCAATGTACTGCTCTATTTGTGGAGTTCTCCACTACTCCTCTCTTCTCCCTGATGAACCTGCTTATTCTGCATGTTCATATTCTCTTGATCACAGAGTCAATACGTGACTCGAAATGCGTAAGCGAGACTCAGAACCATCTGCAGTGTCAATCTGTTTGCCACATGTCTGCACTTTTAAATGGAAACAAATAGAGGAGTGTTGGTTTTATGGATATAACTGTCGGATTTCTTATTTTTTCTTCATCATACAGTATATTTACTATACAAAGTAGGGACTCACTCACGTTCAGCCGCCATTTTGGGTCGTCCCGGGGGATATTTCGCTCTTGGACCGCCGTCCTTTGGTAGAACGGTTGGCACTTTAACATAGGGCACTTGGACACCAGGTTTCTTTCAGTCTGGCCTCCACCAGTTTTATTTCTTCAACACAGCATACAGGAATAAAGGTAAACAAAACCCTGGCCGTCTGGCCACTTACTACACATGTAGCTTCCCTCTCTATATAGGTTCTGGACCTAGTGACCAGTCAGAACAGTCCGTTCTACCAGCCTCCACTGGTTGGACTTTCAGAGGTCAGCCACCTGCTGGCCTCAAGCCTCTGGGGTAAGAGCCTCTCCTCATCTCTTCGCCGCTCCACTTCCAGGAAGCGAACCACACCCCCTGTACACCAGAAGGCATTGTTTTTTTTGTAGGAAACCCGAGACATGGACCATGGGGAGTAGACGCCCACTTAACACATTGCCTACTCCCCAATAAGAGCCGACCCGGGAACGGCTGAAAAGACAAACTAACAATATACAGTTGCCAACCACTTAGTGTGGCTGACAATAATTACAGCTGTCTCTTAACCCACCAAGCGTAGGTAGCCTTGGTGGCATGTTGCATATATCACTCTGGTATGACTCCACCTAGGGGCAGAAACAGGCAACTACCTGTAGTCGCTCTGTCACAACAAGTTGTTGCCAACGACGAGGATGTCCGGATCCTATTTCCTATTAGAAACACGGAGCAGGGTAAGCAAACACTTTATTTTGTATCAGCTAACTATGCTTTAGTTAGTTCAAATGTGATAAAAAATAGCTTTTTTTTTTAGTTTTTTGCTGATTCAGTGTAATATCACTGGTAAGAATCTTAAAAAAATTGTAGAGCTCATTGAAAAATAGTGATTACACGGAGAGGGGTCAGGTTATTGGTAGGTTAAATCTAAGGGTAGATATGGAAGATGAGAAGTGTAGAAGAGGGATAAAACAAAAAAGGGAATGTTGGTCTAATGTTTTTACTGGCTAATCCAAAATGAAATATAACTTAAACCTATATTTTAGCTCTAAGACGAAATCATGTTACGTAGTTTGTAAGACTGAAAAAAGACAGACGTCCATCCAGTTCAGTCTATTGCCCTACAGTGTTGATGCAGTGAAAAACAATAAACCTCCATGAGGTCAATTGTCCTCATTTTAGGGAAAAATTCCTTCCTGACTCAGATATAGCAATCAAAATATATCCTTGGATCAATGATCCTTCTCCAGATACCTTATTATGCGTCCAAGCACCTTTTGAGCTTTTTTTGTGAATTTACCATGTAAAGATCCAGAAAGTGCTATAGTCTTGCTGCTCTTACAGTAAAGAATCTCCTGCTATGTTTATGTAGAAACCTTCTTTCCTCTAGACGTAGAGCATGCCCCCTTGTCCTGGATATAAATGGATCATGAGAAAGATCTCTATTGTGAACCTTAATATATTTATACATATTTATTAGGTCACCCTGACTCCGTCTTTTCTCTAAGCTAAATAATTCTAATTTTACATATTCTGTCTTCCACCAATTACATATTTTGCTAAAATAAAAGAGAGGATTTTATACTGTACATATCTTAAAAAGATTTAAAATGACTTGATTTCACTGCCAGGTCTTCAACATCTAAGGTTGTACATGAAATAATGAATGGCTTGGAATGGGCTTAGGGGCTTTAGATATACAGAATTTAAGCAACATTTTCCAACAATCCTTCATCATGGAGTATGGCATAAAGCTAATGGTAAAGTATAATGATAGTGTTGCAGCTCAGATATGTTTGCTACATGCATAACAATTACAAATTTATACTGTGTAAATTAGTTGAACCAGACAGCAAAACAGAGAACTTTAATGTTCGTAAATTTACAATATTTCAACAAATTGAGGACATTAAGTGGGCTCTTGGCCTGTCAGCCCTTACTTAGTGAAGTAATGTTTTCATGCTTGAGGAGATGCTGAGAAATGAGGCAGATCTTGTAACTCATCAAGGTCGTGTAATATATATCTGTGCCAAAGCATTGAAAGTACTTTGGCCAAGACCTATTCAAGCCGTCTGGGAAAAATAAGCTATGTTAGATAGCTGGCAATTGGTGTGTGTCTACCTACGCATCTAGAGAAAAGCCAATTTTGCACCATAATTTTTGACTGAACTTGAGGATTACTGCTAAAAACACAACAAAGCTAAATTTGCTTTAAGAGAAAAATGTGTAACTGTGTTTTCCTATTGCCATGTCTCCTACGCTAAGTGTTAATTTAATATGAGGCCCACTAAAGGAAGTTGCCAGTGATTATTATCATGACTTCACATGCTCCTCAGCTATAGTTTTTAAAGAATTGCGCAATTCTAATATTTAACTCCTTCATTTTTTCCTCCCCACCTTCCAAGAGTCATAGCTTTTTTATTTTCTGAATCTACATAGATATATGAGGGTTTGTTTATTTGTGTGACAAGATTTACTTTTAAATAGAATAGGATAGAATATACTGGAAAACCCCCAAAAAATTGTGGGGTGGGATGAAATATGAAAAAATTTACTTGTGTCATATCTGTGGGGATTTTGTTTTTAGCTCATTCACTCTTCAGAATAAATTATGTGTTATCTGTAGGTTGGTAGAGTTCTGTTGAGACCAAATATGTTAGGTTTCGTTATGTTTTAAATTAAAAAAAAAATACTAATAAATTTGCGTTGCAGCACTATTTTCTGTGACCAATAACTTTATTGCTTTTCCACTTATGGACTTGAGTGAAGGTTCATTTTTGCAGACTTACGTGTAGTTTTTATTGGTATCATTTTGAGATACATGTATCTTTTTGATCACCTTTTATTACAATTTTTGAGGATGTGAAAAGACCCCAAAATTTAAGGGGACATGTGTGAAAACTTTCTTGGTCTAAGACTTTTCTTGTTGCCATAGCAACCAATCAGCGTTCCCTTTTCATTGCCTATAGTGCTCTGAAGAAATGAAAGGGGAACCGTGATTGGTTGCTATGGGCAACACGAAAAGTCTTAGACCAAGACAGGTTTCGGACATGTCCCCCTTAGTATTTGGGATTTTGTATCTTCCACGGTGTTCAGCATGCGGGATAGATAATGTTATATTTTAATTATTTTAATAAATTAGACTTTTCAGATGTGCATCTTTCATTGTGATTATTTTTTTTTATTTGTAAAATTGCAAATGGGGGATGATTTGAACCAGGTGATGATTCAATCGTTTATATACCCTTCTGTATTATACAAATAATGCAGAAAGGTGTACCAAGGTGGCAGCTCTATTCAAAGGAAGTAACAGACACATTAACACAGCGACTATGAAAGACTCTATTAGGCTTCCAGCTACCATGTTGACCAATCACATTGCGGGGGGTGGAGGAGAGTGGGAACATTTTGACTATTATTCTAATGTTTGTTCTTTTTTATCTGTAGTTTTCATCTTTTTTCGGTAGGACAATTTTGTATCCATTGGTAAGCTTTTTTCCATCTTCTCTCCTTGTCAACTAAAAAAATACATACATAATGTCACGTCCGTGGCATCGGGCCCTGGTCGCCGGCCATGGCCGCTGCGACCATAACTGCAGCTTTGCCTTTCTTGTGTGGACACATCCTTGTAGTCCTGAATCTTTATTGACGCCTTGGCCAGAAATCCTCCAGCACTCATAGGGGTTAATCCGCTCTCTGGATTGACAGGTTCTGCTTCATATCCCTAACCACGTCTTTTGTGTTCTTTGTTCGTTCGTCTCTGTCTGTGCACACCTATTCAGTGTAGTCTTGAGTCTTCTGGTTGGGGCCGGCCTGTTAAGGAATTGGGTTCCCCAAAAGGCAGGGACAGAGGTTGGGATCAGTGTCAGGGCCCCACTTATCTGCATCTTGCATGCTACCTGACCATCCCTAACATTATAGCAGGCCCATATTCCAAACAAATCCCCGGTGGTTCAGGATGAATACCGACCTATCGGTTTCTGACCGCCTGGACGAATTAACAACCCAATTTCAGAGCATGGCGGGTCTTATATCCCAGATCTCGGTTCGTCTGGATGCTATGTCTACCCCGGCTCCTGATCCAGCCACCCCGTCAGTACCCACACTTGCTCCTGGGCCTCTGGGACAATATTTTCAGCACACACATGTGGTTTCCTGACTGTTTCGATGGTAACCCTGATAAGTTTCGGACTTTCAGGGAGTCTTGCCGCCTGTTATTCCATTTTCCCATTTTTCCTCAGAAGCTGAGAAGGTCACCATGGTGGTGTCACTCCTCCAGGGGCCACCGCAAGTGTGGGAACTAGGCATACCCCCTGAGGCCCCAGGAATGGAGATCAGTTGATACATTTTTTGTAGCAGTAGGTCAGATTTATGATGACCCCAACCGGGCAGCCTTAGCTGAAACCCATCTCATGTTGATCCAGTAAGGTCGCCGCTCGGCTGAGGATTATTGCTCCGAATTCCGGCAATGGAGTTCAGTAACTGGGTGATCTGACCAACCCCTCAAGACCCCTTTAGACAATGGCTGTCCAAGGCAGTGAAGGATGCTATGGTCAGCCATCCTATTCCAGAGACTTTAGGGGATTTTATGACCTTGGCTATATCCATTGACAGGAAGTTGAGGGAGAGACGCAGGAAAATGGTCCACTGGGCAGTTCAGGGCTGACTCTCCTGTCCAACATTTCTCTGCTGTTTCTGCTACAACTTCTCCTCAACTACCTTCTCCACCTCCCGCCTGGGGTTCAGGACAGGAAACTATGATATTGGGCTCCATGTCGGAGTCTACCAGAAGGAAACATCGGATAGAAAATGCATTGTGTTTCTACTATGGAGAGTCCAGTCATGTCCTGAGGAGCTGCCCCACTAGGCCCAAGTCCCCATGGGAAATCAACAAACGCCTGAAGAACGTCAGGAAGGATAACTCAGGCATACAGGTACCCCCCTAATTTGGATAACAAGCTTTCCTTGCCTGTAACCTTAATATTTGGGGCCAAGAGTTTTGCTTGCCATGCCTTGATCGATTCAGGAGCTGCCGTTAATTTTGTTAGCATGGCGGTGGCCCAAGCCTTAGGGTTAGAACTAATTCCGCTATGTTCTCCCTTTTCAGTTTCAGGCGCAGATTCTACCCCCCTGATGGAGGAAAAGATAAAATACCGTACCACAGAAATAACCTTGAATGTTGGATGTTTGCATTTTGAACAACTGTCTTTCTTTGTCATGGAGAGACTTACCATGGACATTATTCTGGGTTTACCCTGGCTATGCCTCCATAATCCGGTGTTCGACTGGAGGACTGCTGAGTTGATAAAATGGGGGAACTCATGTGGTGGTCATTTGAAAACTGTGCAGTCATTGGTTTACTCTATTAACCCGGCATCTATCAGTCTCCGCCTTCCCAGTTCACTCCATATCCATCCGGTGTTCCACAAATCTCTCCTGAAAAAGTACATTCCTGCTGTGGTTGGTCACTCTCCTCCTCATCCTGTGATCATACAAGGAGAAATAGAATACGAAGTAGAGCGTATTATCGACTCTCGCAGGGTTCAGAGCGCCCTCCAATACCTGGTGCACTCGAAGGGGTACGGTCCGGAGGAGCGGGTGTGGGTGGCGTCTAGAGACTTGCATGCCCCTGGACTGGAGAAAAAATTTCACCAAGCCAACCCTTTCAAGCCAGGGGGATCTAAGGAGAGTCCGGTGGCCACGGCCGCTGCGACCATAACTGCAGCTTTGGCTTTCTTGTGTGGACGCATCCCTGTAGTCCTGAATCTTTATTGATTTCTGGCCAACGCCTTGGCCATAAATCGTCCAGCACTCATAGGGTTTAATCCGCTCTCTGGATTGACAGGTTCTGCTTCCTATCCCTGCTCCTCTTCCTTCCTTTTCCTATATATAGCCATGGTTTCCTCTTTCATTTGCCTGCTATATTGCTTTGGTCACTATAGTTAGCCTGTTCTCTTGCTATCCTCTGTGCTGTTGAACTCTGCTTGCTTTCCGGTTTTTCCCCTTGCCTCACGACTTTGTACCGCGTTGCCTGCCCCATTACCGACTCAGACCGTCCGACTACGTCTTTTGTTTTCTTTGTTCGTTCATCTCTGTCTGTGTACACCTATCACAAGGCATTATAGGAAAGGGGCTGAGAAGCCCAAAGCGCCCTCTGTTGGATGTAACAAATCCTCAATATGCTTTTGACCCATCGAGTCTTGAGAAAGCAAAAAGGATTTTAGCCAGGCAAGTATCTCTCATCTGCAGACAACGCTGTTTCGGGATTTTTGTCCCTCATCAGTGTAGAGCAGAGCGATACTGGCTGGCTTTGTGGGAGACATTGAGTGGCTCAGGAAGGGAAGATCTCTCCTTGAGGAGAGCACCGAATGAACGCTTGTAGAGTTATGTTTTGCCTTTTCAAACTCTACTAAGCATCTCCATGTCACAAGGCATTATGGGAAAGGCACTGAGATGCCCAAAGCGCACTCTGTTGGATGTAACAAATCCTCAACTTTTGACCCACCGAGTCTTGAGAAAGCAAAAAGGATTTTAGCCATGCCAGTATCTCTCATCTGAAGACAACAGCGTTGTCTTTGGGCTTCTCAGCCCCTTTCCCATAGTGCTTTGTGATATGCAGATGCTTAGTAAAGGGCGAAAAGGCAAAACATTACTCTACAAGCCGTTCGTTTGGTGCTCTCCTCAAGGAGAGATCTTCCCTTCCTGAGCCACTCAATGCCTCCCACACAGCCAGCCAGTATCCCTCTGCTCTGCACTGATGAAGGACAAAAATCCCGAAACAGCGTTGTCTGCAGATGAGAGATACTGGCTTAGCTAAAATTCCTTTTTGCTTTCTCAAGACTCGGTGGGTCAAAAGCAAATTGAGGACTTGTTACATCCAACAGAGGGCGCTTTGGGCTTTCTCATAATACCTTGTGATATGCAGATGCTTAGTAGAGGGCATAAAGGCAAAACATAACTCTACAAGCTGTTCGTTCGGTGCTCTCCTGAAGGAGAGATCTTCCCTTCCTATGCACACCTACTCAGTGTAGTCTTGAGTCTTCTGGTTGGGGCCGGCCTGTTAAGGAGTCGGGTTCCCCAAAAGGCAGGGACAGAGGCTGGGATCAGTGTCAGGGCCCCACTTGACTGTGTCTTGCATGTGTCCTTGACCATCCCTAACACATAATTGATCAAAAGCTACAAGTTTCTTTATCTCACCAGCTGCAGAGTCTACGAAAATGACTTCACAGTGGACAGTATGGCAAGTAAACTATGACATTTATGTAATACACCTTCAATGTTCAAGGTGACACCTTTGTATTTCCTGTATGTTCTCTCTCTGGGATAAAGAAATGTAATGTGATCACCAAATATAAAACTTGAATCTCAGAATAAAAATCTAATTCTAATTTGAACTTCATTCCAGCATTTCTTTTCTTACAGAACTATATAAAATAAATTGAAGCAAAGATAACTTGGCTCCACAACCTGAACTGATGACATAAGTATGTAGATGTTCATGAGAGTTGTTGAAATAGGATTTTTTGTTACTGTGGAAATAAGTCAGCAATCACACATTATAGCTAAAGTTTGAAAAATAGTTCATTTGTCAACTCCAGACTCTATCCATCTCAGACAAAGCAAAGATTGGGCTAATACTTAAATTTTGATGCAGCAGGTCATTAAGTTTTATTATGCTTCTATTATGTGCTGTCAGCCAGGAAGTTAAAGCTTGGGCAATAACGGGTCTTCCAAATGTACAATGACCCAAATCATACTGCCAAACTGGTTACAAAGTGGCTTAAAGAGGTTGTCTCACCACATCTTGATTCATCTTACCTCAGTCCTGTTTGCTTGGTTTCATTTTGAATTAAGGGGCTTGTTTACTGGCTTCTACTAGGCTGAAGTAGAAGCCAGATCTGTAGCAATAGCAACCAGTGCTGGCAGTCTATCAGGATAGATCAAACAGGTCTGTAGCTATAGCAACCTGAAGAGCTGATGCAGCCCAAACAAGAGAGGATATCTCAGAATAGGTAGGACACTGTCAATGGACATATATTGCAAAGTGACTTGTTTTTGCAAGATCTTTAACATAAAAAGCAATTCTTGTAGTGAGACAACCCCTTTAAAGATAACCAGGTCAATGTTTTGGAGTGACCATCACAAAGCCCTGATCTCAATCCTATTGAACATTTATAGACAAAGCTGAAAAGGTAGGTGGGAGCAAGGCAACCTACAAAAATGGCTCAGTTATACCAGTTCTGTCAGGAGGAATGGGCTAAAATTCCTACCAACTATTGTGAGAAGCTTGTGGAAGGATATCCAAAACGTTTGACATAAGTCATACAGTTTAAGGGCATAGCTACTAAATATCTATGAATTGTATGTAGACTATAGACTTTGCAGAAAGTAATAAAAATGCCTTAAAAAATTATGACATGTCAGGTTTCCTGTCCTAGGTAGGAGCCGTTTGTTTATGTTGTGTCAGCCACAGTAAGTGGTTGACATCCGTTTAGCGTTAGCATGGCTGTTTCAGCTGATTCAGGACAGCTCTTACTGGGAGTATGCAAGGAGAAGGGGAACATCTTTCCTTATGGAGAGCACCAGTTAAGGTGTGTAGTGTTTTGATTGCCTTTTAGCCCACTACTAAGCATCTGCATATCACAAGGCATTATGGGAAAGCCAGTATCACTCTGCTCTACACTGATGAGGGGCAAAACCCCAAAACGGTGTATGTAGATGAGCGATATTGGCTTGACTAATATTCCTTTTTGCTTCTCAAAGATTCAGCGAATCAGAAGTAAATTGAGGATTTGTTACAACCAACTGTCAGGAATTGAACTCCCGGACTCTTGCTTCCCAGGCAACGGCTCTTCTCACTGAGCTATTTGCTCCTCTGGACAGCTCCTCTGCTGAACTTTACCTAGTTCCCTGTTCCCTTAGTTTTGGTCCTTGATCCCCTGTTTGCTCCATCCATGTCTAATTCGACTTCCTATTTAAGCCCAGCCTTGCACTTGAGATTATTGTGCTCCGCCGGTAATCTAGCTGTTTGTGCTGTTCTGCTATTGTGTTCTGACTCTATTGTGCACCGACCTTTGGCTTCCTTCCTGACTACGATTCCTGCCTGCTCCTCAAGTACCGAAACCGCCCGCACGTGTACCGACTTCTGGCTCTGCTGACCACGCTTCTACAAGTAGGTAAACTTAGTAGTTGCAACCTAAGACTCCAACCCAGCTCCTGATCAGTACACCAACAGTGAGATTCCCAGCTCCTTTCCCATAATGCCTTGTGATATGCAGATGCTTAGTAGTGGGCTAAAATGCAATCAAAACACTACACACCTTAACTGGTGCTCTCCATAAGGAGAGAAGTTCCCCTTCTCTCAGCCACTCATTGCCTCCAACCCAGTCAAGCCAGTATCGCTCTGCTCTACACTGATGAGGGGCAAAACCCCGAAACGGCGTATGTAGATTAGCGATATTGGCTTGACTAATATTCCTTTTTGCTTATCAAAGATTCAGTGAATCAGAAGTAAATTGAGTATTTGTTACAACCAACAGCGGGCGCAGTGAGCTTCACAGCTCCTTTCCCATAATTCCTTGTGATATGGGAGTATGCAAGTAAGGGTTGGTTGCTAAAGTGTTTGGTGTTTTATGCCAGGGTCTGACCTTTATAAGTCAGCAAGTCAAGTCAGCTGCTATATGGGTCAAGGAGTTTGGTCTGAGAAGCAAAACACTGGAGACATCCAGTCCGGGGCCGGACATGGGGGGCGCAGCCCCTTTAATGGGAGGCCCCTCATGACCCGGCGCGCCGTCTAAGCCCGGGGTTATAGTTAGGTAGGCGGAGTCGGGTGCGACGCGCGCTGATGTAGGCCGGGGGTTTCTGGTGGGCGGAGTCAAGCGCGGCGTGCGGGGTGGAGCCGGTTTAGAAGCCGGACCCCGCGCCGCGCGGTAGCAGACGCGGGCAGCGTGACAAGCAGCAGTGATCTGTACTACTGCGCTTGTCTGTCACAGTGCCGGAATCGTTGGAGTGGCGTTTAGAATGGCTGACAATGTGGAGGAGCTGCTGGCAAGCCTGAGGAGGGCAGCTGGAGAGCGCGTCCCCGAGTGGCTGGCGCAGCAGGTGCGGGGTGCGCTGGGAGGGGGGGAGGTGGCTGGGCCTGCGCCGGTACCTCATGCCTCGTGGGCCCCTGCGGCCTCTATTCCCCCCCCCTGGAGCTGCTGTTTCCTCAAGGCGCCGGACTCGCCCCCCCGAGCGCTTGAGCCCTGAGGTGACCCCCAGGGCCCGTGCACGCCGTTGGAGCCCCTCCGGGGCGGACGGTGCGCTCTGCAGGGCATTCTCGTGCCGTTCGTCCTGGGAGGAATCCTTCCAGGCGGGCGGGCCCAGCGGAGCACAGCGGGCGCCAGCACAGTCCAGTGTTGGTGTCAGCTGGGGCTCCAGGATACAGTACCGTGGCGACGGCGGGTGCCCCTGGCGATGATCCGGTCGGGGGGCCCGTAAGAGAACAGCGAGACGACGGAAGGTGCGAGGATGCCGAGAGAGGAAGGGCGCTCGACGTTCGGGAAGTGTGGGATGCGGCCGGCCCAAGTGGGTTGGGGCCTGTCGGGCAGTTGGGGGGCCCACCTGGGGGTCCTGCAGCGAGGGACGGGAGCCGGAGAGTCCGTTCGGAGGTTCACATGGTCCGGGATCTGCGTTCATTGGAACCGTTCATGCAGACTGGAGACGGAGGTTATATGGATCGTCGAGGAAGTCTTCAGGGATCGGGCAGCGCGGCTGGCGGGTTCACAGCACCCGCGCAGCCTGGTGAGTCCGCATCTGTGTTATGTTTGTCACCGTCGGGGCAGGCAGCGCAGGGAGGGGGATTTTTGGCTCCGACGGGGGAGGTGGCGCCAGCTTGGCAACAGCTAGCGAGTAGCCTGCGCGAGGTTTTGACACGACTACCGAGTACGGCGGGACCAGCGACACAACCGTCGCCCATCTCAGCCTGGGGGTCTGCGGTTTTAGGGTCGAATACTTGTCTTCCATCCCCACTAGGGGTGGGGGAATTGCGGTCGACGGACAGGGCGGAAGGGAGCGGGGGAGTAACGGTGTCGGTACAGACAGAACAGGAGGCGGTCGACAGGGTTAGGTTGGATGACCGAGCGAGAGGGGAGGTATATGTATGCTTTGAGGGCCCTTTAGGTGCTCATCTCAAGAAGGAGGTGAGGGAAAAGATTTGGCAGGACGAGTACGTCGAAATCTTTTCTCTGTTACCGCTCGAGAAATTCAACATACCAAAAGGGAAGCGGGATGAAAGTAAGAAGGAGGAAGAGGAAAAACGAAGGTGGCGATTAATACCGCAAACCTTCCAGAATTGGATGCAGGCGTTTGCCATTTTGGCAAGCGTCATTGGGGAGAAGGCTCCGGAGAACTGCTCCGGCCTTTTTTGTTACCTGGATTCTATAGCGGAGGCACAGAGGGTATATGGAGGGCAGGCGTGGCTCAGATATGACGAACAATTTCGTCAGCGGAAAGCGGTCCGACCGGCTATTCGGTGGGACCAAAAGGATATAGGATTATGGTTGAGGGTTATGGCGCCCAGGGGGGACCTGGTACCTCTGGACAGCAGGGGGGTGCCGGGTCGTTCGGCGGGGGTTCCCAAAAGGATTTCAAAGCAGGGGTCTGCTGGCAGTTTAACGACAGTCAATGCAGATTTGCGATCTGCCGCTTTAAGCATGTCCGTTCAGTGTGCAGCGCCGCGTCCCATGGAGCGTCGCGTTGCTTACGAAAAGGAAAAGGGAGGGGGGGTAATTTTCAGCAAGGGGGCGACTCCGGTGAGTCTGGCCGCGATGGAGCCGTACCTAAATAGGTACCCGGATAAGGAGGCGGCTTTATTGTTAAAAGAAGGTTTTGGTGAGGGTTTTCGGATCCCGGCACCCACACATGAGGCCCCCTTTTCTATTAAAAACCTGAGGTCAGCTCGTTTACACCCGGAGGTGATTAAGGAGAAATTAGATAAGGAAGTGTCACTGGGTAGAATGGCGGGCCCATTTGAGGCCTTGCTGGTGCCGGATTTGGTAGTTTCCCCTTTAGGCGTGGTTCGTAAAAAAGATTAATTCATCACCTATCTTTTCCAAAGGGTTTTTCTGTGAATGACGGTATCGACCCAGAACTCTGTTCCGTGGTCTATACGTCCTTTGACGCGGCACTAAAATGGCTTAGGGTGTTTGGTCATGGGGCACTCATGGCCAAGACAGACATTGAATCCGCCTTTCGGCTGTTGCCGGTGCACCCGGAGAGTGCACGGTTATTGGGTTGTTTTTGGGATGGTTCATTTTTTGTTGATCGTTGCCTGCCAATGGGGTGTTCGATCTCTTGCTTCTATTTTGAAGCATTCAGTTCCTTTTTGGAATGGGTGGTACGGGACGTGTCAGGTCTGTCGTCAGTTATCCACTACTTAGACGACTTTTTATGCATTGGCCCAGCGGACTCTGGGGTTTGCGGGTCGCTGTTGGCATCAATGCAGTGGGTGGCAAGCCATTTTGGGGTACCACTAGCCCCGGACAAGACGGAGGGTCCAACGACATCAATCAATTTTCTGGGAATCGGCATTGATACATTAGCTATGGAATGTCGTTTACCAGAGGAGAAGTTGAGGGACTTGAGAGCAGAGAGGAGACTATTGGTATGCAAAATGGCGACACTGAAGGAAATGCAGTTATTACTGGGCAAATTGAATTTTGCCTACAGGATTTTTTCGCGTCGGATGGCGCAGGCGACGGCGGGGGTTAAGGCTCCTCATCATTTTTTGAGGTTGTCAGTAGGGATGAAGGAGGATCTGAGGGTGTGGGACTCTTTCTTGACGCATTATAACGGGCGCTCCATTATTTTGGACCAGGCCATTAGCAATGCGGACATCGAGGTGTTTACGGATGCAGCGGGTAGTGTAGGTTTTGGGGCCAACTGCCAGGGGGAGTGGTGTGCGGGGCGATGGCCGCCAGAATGGTTTAGTTAAGAACTTGGCACTATTGGAGCTGTTCCAATAGTTTTGGCGGTCGAAATTTGGGGGGCATGCTTTGCGAATCGAAAAATTCAGTTTAACTGTGATAACATGGGGGTGGTACAGGCCATTAACTCCCTGTCGGCTTCATCTCCTCCGGTTTTGGGTTTGTTGCGGCATTTGGTACTGCGTTGTTTGGAATTAAATATATGGGTGTTAGCTCGACATGTACCTGGGGTAAAAAATGATCTAGCTGACTCCTTGTCTCGTTCACAGTGGGAGCGTTTTCGGGAGCTGGCACCGAAAGCAGCAGCGGAGGGGTTGGAGTGTCCCGCGGAGTTGTGGACCTTGGTTTCAGTACCGCAGAAAGGCTTTTCAGGTCATCGGTAGCCCCAGGCACATGGGATTCTTATTGCAAGTCTTGGGCGGTGTGGGAACAGTGGTTAGCGGGGTTGGGCCCGTTAGTCTCAGAGGGAGAAAGGGCGGCTGCTCTTTTTAGTCTTATTGGTCATGTGTGTAACGAGGGTTGGTCAGTTTCTAGGGTTTCACGGTTCATGTCAGGTCTAGCCTTTGGTTTTAAAGCAAGGGGTGTGGCTGACTTAACCAAGACCTTTGGAGTGAGGCAGGCATTGAGGGGTTATCGTCGGGGTGTGGTAGAGGCGGATTCTCGGCGCCCAGTGGTTTTTCAGCTGCTGCAACGTTTAGGAGAAAAGTTGGATGCAATTTGCAGATCAGATTTTGAGGTAGGGCTATTTCGCCTTGCATTCTCATTAGCATTTTTTGGGGCATTGAGGATAGGAGAATTGGTCTGTCCAAGCAGAGGGGTAGTAGGAGGTTTACAGCGGGAGGACGTGCAGCGTCTGGCGGGGGGTTTGTCGATCCGGATCAAGCGGGTAGGGGCCGAACGTTGTTTTTGGGTGAGGTTAGAGACTCCAGAATGTGCCCGGTTCGCTGTTTCATGGAGTACTGCCGGCAGTGTAGAGGTGGACAGGGCCCATTGCTGGTACATGCAGATGGGAGTTTTTTATCACGTTTCCAATTCTCGGCAGTCTTTAGGCGATGTTTGGAGGAGTTGCGTTTAGATCCTTCACATTTCGCTCCCCATTCATTTCGAATTGGGGCAGCTACGGAAGCTGCGAGTTGGGGTTTGGATGCGGGGTCAGTTCGGAGGATTGGTAGATGGGAATCAGATCGATACAAGCTATACATGCCCTCAGTGGGCCCAGGTTGTTCCCTAGATAGACCGGTAGGGGCGGGGGGGGGTAATTATCCTCTCTCTCCAGTAGTTATTCTCGGCGGTTATGAGATGTTTTTGGTGTTCTTGTGTCTCTTGTTTTATTCTCGGGCAGCGTACGGTCTGGATATTTGGCCATTCTTTTGTGCACTGGGGAGCGGAAAGAGCAGCGCTGCGTGCAAGTGGTCGACAACTGGGTATTCCAGAGACGTTGGCGGTGATTCGGTGGATTGGCAAGCGGGGCCTCCAATGGAGTCAAGTTATCCGGGATTTCCAGCAGTTCGTCGCCTGGGACAGGGTACCGGATGTGGTGGTTTTCCATGCCGGGGGTAATGATTTGGGCATGCGCCCAATCAGAGAATTAATAAGGGATATCCGGCATGATTTCCTGAGGATTTGGACCAGGTATCCGGGCTTGGTTACGGGTTGGTCGGATATAGTTCCTAGGTTAGCTTGGAGGCATGCGGATTCAACGGCAGGTATTAATAGAGCGCGCATTAAGGTAAATAAAGCGGTGGCATCTTTTGTGATTAGGAACGGTGGTTTTGGGGTGCGGCATAGAGAGCTGGAATTGGGGGATGGAGATTTTTGGCGTAGGGACGGCGTCCACTTGAACGCGGTAGGGCTAGATTTATGGTCTTTGGATATCCGAGAAGGATTGGAACGAGTCTTGGGGCTGTTGGGGGCGTCGCGCCCATGAGGTATCCTGGTCGCTAGCTATGGCGGGTTGGGGTCCTTGGAGTCTGTGGAAAGTAGTGGGGGGAGTCAGGCTCAGCTTGCTCCCAATTGGTGGATGGACCGGCTTGGCGAAGATTGGGCTCCACAGGGCTGCGTCCTTGGGAGCAGGTGATGGAATGCGTAGCCGCCTGAGGTGGCTTTTGGTGCCCTGAAGCCGGGGGTGACGGCTGGGGGTAAAAATATGGTGGAAAGAGGAACGGCTTCGCCAGGCTTGGTAATGGTTCAGAGGTTGCGGCTCCAAGGACCTCAGCCCCAAGCTTTGTCTGACTATGGGCTCTTGGGCTGATGGGTATTTGGATATTTACTCATTGGCAGTGTACTGTTTGTTAATACTTGTGTGTTAAATAAAATGGCTGCTGTGGCCAATTTATCCAAGTTGATGTCTCCGTGTATTCATTAAAGTATGGGTGTTGGAGTTAAATTGGTCAATAGCAGCTAAGGATAGGCGCTGCTGAGGGTCAAGGATCTCACATACAGCCATTTGAGGACCTTAAGATGTAGTAAGGGAAGCTACACTGTGTAGTCAGCTCTCAGATGAGCAGGTATTTTCTTTAGTTACTGTTTTGCTTATGTTTTACACCTGCTGTTTGCTGTATATCTGTTATGCTAATAAAATATGGGAGGGCCTGTCTTTAGACACAGAAAACCTGTCTGTGTCTCTGATTGGACTTTGCTGCGATCCCAGAGCATTGACCTCTCACAATAGACAGTATATATATATTATGTGAGCTTTAGCGGCTCTGGGATCTTGGCACACGTGTGTTTTCAGGCAGAGAAAGAGACAAATCTTCGGGTGCAAAAATACAGGGCCTCTGTATTTTATTTAAGCAGCAAACAAAAACAACAAGTGCAAGGCATGCACCGACATAAAAAAAAAAACCGCCTGCCCACCTGGGCTCTAACGAACAAAGGACCAACATACTATCAGCTTCTAAGTTTCCTGCTGGATCTCCAGCGTGTCTCCTCTCCAGACTTAAAGGTAGCCTGGGAGTTGTAGTCTCTCCCAGTCAGCTTCCCTGCTGACTTATATATTCCAGGTAAAACCTGGAGTGGAACCTCGGGGAGTGGATCCATGGGGAGTGAGCACCCACCCTGCTCTATGCTCACTCCCAATGAAAGGCCGACCCGGGAATGGCTGAAAGCCATGCTAACATTAAACGTTAAACATATGTCGACAGTCTATACTGTCGACACCTATCTAATATTGGCCTTTCATTCCCCCAAGGCTCCTTACCTGGGCATGTGTCTGGACATTTGAAGGCGCATGCAAGGACTCTGGCCGGGATATATACACCGTTATATACCCTTCCTGCTGTTGCAACCTTACATATCCCCCCCCCTCTGCTCAGACCCGTGGGGCGGAGCACCTTGTGCCCCGAAACTGTGCACCCTAGACAACGCATCTGCGTTTGCTTGCTGGGACCCGGGACGGTGTTCCACACAGAATTTGAAGTCCTGCAGAGCCAGGAACCACCGGGTCACCCTTGCGTTCTTCCCTTTGTTTTGGGCCATCCATTTCAATGGGGAGTGATCTGTGATCACCCTAAATTGCCTCCCCACTAGATAATATCGAAGTGACTCAATGGCCCACTTCAGGGCCAGACATTCCCTCTCCACAATGGCATAATTTTTCTCAGCCGCCGACAACTTCCGGCTGAGGTACACGATCGGGTGCTCTTCCCCGTTAATCCTTTGGGATAAGACTGCCCCTAAGCCTACTTCTGAGGCATCTGTCTGCAACAGGAATTCTTCCCTGAAGTTAGGGGTGATCAGAACAGGCCTCTTACATAGAACCTCCTTAAGTTTTTGGAAGGCTTGTTCGGCCTCAGGACTCCACTTTACCATGGTGGATTTCGCTCCCTTGGTGAGGTCTGTTAGAGGAGCAGCTATTGAGGCAAAGCCTGGCACAAACCTCCTGTAATAGCCTGCAATGCCCAGGAAGGCTCTAACCTGCTTTTTGGACACCGGTTGAGGCCAATTCCTAATGGCTTCAAGCTTATCTACTTTGATGATCCCTTGGCCGATGTTGTAGCCGAGGTAGCGAGCCTCTTCTAGCCCTATCGCGCATTTCTGGGGATTGGCTGTTAGCCCAGCGGCCCCTATCGCGTCTAGGACTGCTTGCACCTTAGCCAGATGCGAATCCCAATCAGCACTATAAATCACGACATCATCCAGGTATGCGGCTGCATACTTTTTATGCGGCTGCAGGATGATGTCCATTAGCCTCTGGAAGGTCGCAGGGGCCCCATGTAACCCAAAGGGAAGGACTACATACTGGAAGTGTCCCTCTGGGGTAGAGAATGCTGTTTTTTCCCTTCAACTGTGAGGGGAACCTGTCAATACCCCTTGGTGAGGTCTAAGGTGGTCATATACCTCGCAGGCCCCAACCTCTCGATCAGCTCATCGACCCTTGGCATGGGGTAGGCGTCAAATTTGGAGATCTCATTCAACTTGCGGAAATCGTTACAGAACCGCAAGTTACCATCTGGCTTAGGAAGGATCACAATTGGGCTCGACCACCCACTTAGGGACTTCTCTATGACCCCTAAGGCTAACATTTTCCTCAACTCTTCTGATATGGCTTGCCTCTGGGCTTCCGTTACCCTGTATGGTCTTAACCATACCTTTTGACCGGGCTCGGTGACAATGTCATGTTTAATGACGTTTGTCCAGCCAGGCAGTTCAGAGAAGACCCCCTCGGTTCCTTTGTAGGAATTCCCTGACCTCCTGCCTCTGGACCTCTGACAAGTATTCTGAGATATAAACAGGGGGTAACTCCTTGTTTGGGACCTCCTTGACCTCCTTTGCAGCCACCAGACTTTCTCGGTCCTTCCAGGGTTTGATGAGGTTGACATGATATATTTGGTAGGGCTTTCTTTTCCCTGGCTGGAAAACCTTGTAGTTCACCTCACCTACCCTTTCGCAGATTTCATAAGGGCCTTGCCACTTGGCTAGAAATTTGCTCTCTACTGTGGGGACAAGTACGAGTACCCTGTCCCCGGGCTGAAAGGATCTGACCCTTGCGGTCCTGTTGTAAACTCTGGCCTGTGCCTCCTGGGCCTGCTGCATGTTTTCCCTTACAATGGGCATAACAGCCGCGATCCTGTCCTGCATGTCGGCTATATGCTCGATGACACTCCTGTAAGGGGTTTCCTCTTGTTCCCAGGTCTCCCTGGCTATGTCCAGGAGCCCTCGGGGATGTCTCCCATACAGCAGCTCGAATGGAGAGAATCCCGTAGACGCCTGTGGCACTTCCCGGATGGAAAACATCAGATAGGGCAACAGGCGATCCCAATCCCTCCCATCCTTGTCCACCACCTTTCTTAACATCCCTTTTAAGGTCTTATTGAAACGCTCTACCAGACCGTCGGTCTGGGGATGGTACACGGAGGTGCGCAGGTGGGTAATCTTTAGCAGGCGACACAGCTCTTTGGTCACTTTGGACATGACTGGAATGCCCTGATCTGTCAGGATCTCCTTTGGGATCCCAGTACGGGTGAATAGGTGGAACAGTTCCCTAGCTATCCCTTTGGAGGAGGTGTTTCTGAGGGGTATGGCCTCTGGGTAGCGGGTGCATAATCCAGTACCACTAGGATATGCTGATGTCCTCTGGCCGATTTAGGGAGGGGTCCTACCAGATCCATGCCAATCCGTTTGAAGGGCACTTCGATGATGGGCAGGGGAACCAGTGGGCTCCGGAGATGGGGTCTAGGGGCGTGGACCTGACACTCTGGACAGGACTGACAGAACTCTTCCACTGCCTTATAGATGCCGGGCCAGTAGAAGTTCCGCTCCACCCGCTCCCTAGTTTTCTCCGCGCCCAAGTGTCCCCCTAAGACATGGGAATGGGCTAATTCCAAAACCATACGGACATGGGTCTGGGGTACCACCAACTGCTCTACCACCTCGGTTGGTGTCCTTTTCACCCTGTACAGGAGGTTATTCTGTACGGCGAAGTGAGGGTACACCAACTTCTCCCCTGGTTCCTGGGATTTACCATCTATGACCTTTACGCTTTTCCAGGCGTTCTGCAAATTATGGTCCCTCAATTGTTCCGTACCAAAATTCCCTCTCGAGACCGGCAAGGAGGAGAGTTCCAACTCAGAAGGGGTCTCCTCTGCGTCTCCAGCCAGTACTGGAAATGGAAAAGGTAGCGGTTCTACATTATCACCATGGCATACGTTATTTACAGGCGGTACCACATCATACATGCATTTATTTTTATTTCCCCATAACTCCCAAAACAAGGGGAAATCACATCCGATAATTGCCCTATGGGGTAAGCTTGCCACAACGGCCACCTCATGTTGTCACCCCACAGGCAGTCTCTATGGCAAGTATGGCAGTGGGGTAGTCCTTGGTGTCCCCATGAATACACACTACCCCGATTTGGCGTGTGTGTAGTTGATCCGGGTTCACCAGCTGTGCTTGCACGAGGGTCACCAAGCTCCCCGAGTCCAGGAGGGCCTGCACGGAATGTCCATTATTGGTGACCGTGCACTCTCTACGGTCCACCCCAGCCGCAACCCTTGTGGAGTAAGATGGCCGGGCAAACCAGGAAGTACGCCTCCCCAACCCACATTCCATGGGTTCTTCTCTCCCTGGGCAACGTGCCGCCACATGACCTAGTCCTTGGCACCGCCAGCAGATTATGGGGTCCCGGGCTTTAGGAACGTGGTCCCTTTTTGGGATGGGTGGTCTCTCCCCCCTTCCGCTTAACCGTGACCCCTCTCTTGGGACAGGAACAGTCTTACCGCGGTTGGAGGTCTGCGGACTCCTCTGGGGGTGTAGCACCTGCAGGAATTCTTCCGTGGCGCTGTATCTCTCCACCACCGCGACCAGTTCATCCACACTTTTGGGGTCTGTGTAGCCCACGCACCGCTGGAGCCTGACGGGAAGGGCCCGCATGAAACGGTCACAGACCACCCGTTCGACCACCTGGGCTGGGGTGAGAGTGTCCGGCTGTAGCCACTTGTTGGTAAGGTGGAACAGGTCGTACATTTGGGACCTTGCGGGCTTGGTAGGATCAAACTCCCAGGCTTGTACTCTCTGGGCTCTTATGGAAGGGTGACCCCCAGTCGGGCCAGTATCTCACCACGTAGTTTGGCGTAGTCCTTGGCGTCTTGGACTCTAAGGTCGAAATAGGCCTTTTGTGGTTCGCCCGTTAGGAAGGGGGCCAGGACATCTGCCCACTGGTCCACAGGTAGCTGCTCTCTTTCCGCTATCCGTTCGAAGGTCCCCAGGTAAGCCTCGGTGTCATCATCCTTAGTCATCTTGCACAGGGAGTTTTGCACCACCTGGCGGGGCGTTGACTGCACACCTGTTGACCCCTCTGGCCTCACCGCCAGGGCCTGAAGCTGTTGCTGCAGAGTCTGGTTCACCTGCTGTTGCTCCTTCACCGTGGCCTGGTGGGTCTCGATTAACAGGCGGTTGGTCTCAGCTTGGGCCCGGATGGTCTCCTCGTGCGCCTTCTGCTGACTAGCCGCCATCAGCTGAAGGTTGGCATTTGCTTGTATCAGCTGTTTTACCAGCTCGTCCATTTTCACTGACTCGGCTGACTGTGCGGTAGCTGCTTTCACCCAGGACATACGTTCCTTACGCTTCCTTCTGTCTCAGGTGTTTATCAGAGTACTGCCTCTCATATGCCCTTCGCATACCTCCACCATATGTGAGCTTTAGCGGCTATGGGATCTTGGCACACGTGTGTTTCAGGCAGAGACAGAGACAGATCTTCGGGTACAAAAATACAGGGCCTCTGTATTTTATTTAAGCAGCAAACAAAAACAACAAGTGCAAGGCATGCACTGACATAAACAAAACAACCGCCTGCCCGTCTGGGCTCTAACTAACAAAGGACCAACTTACTATCAGCTTCTAAGTTTCCTGCTGGATCTCCAGCGTGTCTCCTCTCCAGACTTAAAGGTAGCCTGGGAGTTGTAATCTCTCCCAGTCAGCTTCCCTGCTGACTTATATATTCCAGATAAAACCTGGAGTGGAACCTCGGGGAGTGGATCCATGGGGAGTGAGCACCCACCCTGCTCTATGCTCACTCCCAATGAAAGGCCGACCCGGGAATGGCTGAAAGCCATGCTAGCATTAAACGTTAAACATATGTCAACAGTCTATACTGTCGACACCTATCTAATATTGGCCTTTCATTCCCCCAAGGCTCCTTACCTTGGGGGCATGTGTCTGGACATTTGAAGGCGCATGCAAGGACTCTGGCCGGGATATATACACCGTTATATACCCTTCCTGCTGTTGCAACCTATATATATATAGACATTTAGATGGATTACTCAGTAAAGTATTTGATGATGATAGGAAACTGAGTAAAGCAATTAACACATAAAGGAAGAGTATTATGTTACAGATCGATTAAGGAGTCTTAAGTCCTTCCTGCTACAGTGAAATCATTGCATTAATTTTTTCCTCCCTGCCTACCAAGGACCATAATGTTTTGTTTTTCCATCTACAGGGCCATATGAGGGCTTGTAATTGAAAAAAAAAAAAATAAATGCTCTATTTTTGAGGGTTTCTCTTTATGGAGTTCACAGTGCAGTATAAATGACATATGATTTTTATTCTGCAGGTCAGTATGATTCTGATGACACCAAATTTATATAGATTGTATTTAATAATTTTATCTTAAATTTGACTTTGCATCACCATATTCTAAGGCCAATAACTTTTTTATTGTTCCTTATAAAGACCCGTGAGAGAAATTTTTTTGTGAACTAATGTGGGGTTTTTACTGGTACCATTTTGGGGAGCATATGATATTTTGATACCCTTTATGCAAATTTTTATAAAGGTAATGTGACAAATTATTTACCTTTGTAATTTTTTTCTATATATTAAAATTTTAAAAAATTTTAAAAAAAACTTTTACAGATGCGTGATTGCTAATTATACTACTTTTTTTTTGATTCATTTTTACTTGTAAAATGAAAAAGGGGGTGCTTTTATTTTTTTTTTTGATTTTTTATTTCTCTTTTTTTTCTAACTGCTTAATACTACTTTTGTATTTGAGTTATTCCAATCCATTTTGCCAGCAATAAACGTTGTAACGCCGGTACAAAGGGGAATCAGTGAGATCTTCTCAACTACCTTCCCAAACATTTGACATACAGTTAGTTAGTTGTTATTTTATTTAGTTGTTGTTAGTTATTTAGGGGTGAAAAAAAGGGGAAAATAAGTTGATAAACCAATGCACTTAGGGAATAGAGCCAAATAACATAACTTGGAGGCCATTAACAGGGAGACCCTAGGGGTCCAAATAATCATGAGTACATCAAGAAGGCATAGACTTGGCTAGCAAGGTGGAGAAAGGGGGAGAAGTCACTCGAAACCCAAAACCCTTTTAACACCACAAAAGAAAGACACAATAATGTAAGTGAAAAATGGTAGCTGGGGGGGCCCCTTTAAAATTTTTTTTGTTGGGCCCAGAATTTTCAAGTTATGCCTCTGGGCAGGGATTTTTAAAATGTCGGAATAAAACTATGCTCCTTTAAAATCATAATCCCCCACCCAAATTAAATATTTGCATAAAAAATAGAGCCCCCAGTGCACAAGAAAGAGGAAAGCAAAAAAAAATTTAAAATTTTGTTTTGTCAAAGTTTGAAAAGCCAAAGTAAAAAAATGTAATAAGAACCCTTATTTTGGGCAAAAATATAAAAATTTGGGGGCGATGGTTAGGTAAAAAACAAAAGGACTAAAAAAAAATTTTTATGAAAAAATCAAAGAACAAAAAGGCCCACAAATATTTTATTTAATCCTTACTAAAAACAACTCAAAATAAAAGGGGAAAAAAAAGTTTTAAAAAAAATTTCTAACCAACACAAAAAGGGGGTTTTCTTTACTGTAAATAATTTGGAGACTAGGAACCTTTTGCCAAAAAAGGGGCGGGTAAAGGTTAATTTAGTAAAACAGTTTAAAGAGAACCTGGAACCTTTTCTTGAGTGTAACATTATGAAAGGGTCATGTAAATGCAAAGATATAGCAACAATGTTACCCCCCTGCCCCATGTATAGGATCCGGAAATAAAATCCCAATTGAAAATGATAAGACCGAGTCAAGCTTTCTCTTGAAAAAAAAGTGGGTTTGACAAAATTTCCCTTTATCAGCAAAAGATAAAAGGCCCAAATCTGGATGAACTTAAAAAATTTCTAAGTTTTTATTTTCTTCATTTTTTAAAAAATTTTTTTAAAAATGGAAAACGCATACAGGAGCGTCCACATTTTGGGTAGGTTTCCCTATTTGATATATTTAAAACAAAAAAAAAAAAACCCAAGTTTTTTTCTTCCCTCTGGTTTAGCCCCTTAAATTTTTTTGCTGAAAAGGGAAAATTTTTGCAATTAAAAAAGGGTTTTATAGTTTTTAGATTACGAAAATAATTTTTTAGATCCGGGAATTTAAATTTTTCATATCAATATTTGGTTTTTTTTTGAATGACTTTTCCCTAGGACAGAAAAAATTTGCTTCTACCTCTTGGAATTTTTGTTTTCCAATTTACAGAAAAAATGACTTAACATACTTTATCTTCTCATCAATTTTATTTCCTGTAAAAAGGGCCCCCTTAGGGCCTTTCACGGGGGGGGCTTTTATTTCGCCAATGGATTTACGGGCCGGGAATTTACGATAGTAAACCCTTTTTTTTTTCCCGAAATCATTTACAAATAATTTAACCCGGCCCTTTTTAAACATTAAATTTTTTTAAGGGGAAATACATGTCATCTTTCAAAATAAACATTTTTAATTTTTCCCTTTGCCGGATTGGGGCCGGGGGGTTTTGGGGCCCCGCAATCCTTCGGGAAAAGAAAAAAAACCCCAGCCCACTTATTTCCAAAATGTATTCACCCCAAATATAAAGGGGGATTGTAAAACCGTCGGGAAATTCCCAAAAAAATACTCCCAAACTTTTAAATGACACTTTTTTTTGGCAACTAAATTTCGGAACAAAATTTTCCCAATTGGGAAAATCCGAAAAATTTAACTTCGAAATAAGCCGGGAACATTACCTTAGTTGTGATCAGTTAAGAGACACACCTAACTAACCTATGCAAATTTATCCCACTTTGGCCTCCTGTTTTGTTTTTTGCTTTGGCAGCCGATGCTTGCCACTGGCTGCTAATATTAAACTTACTGTCAACTAATATTGAAAAACCATTTAAATAATTATATTTAGCCACTTTTTTTAACCCAATTTAATTGAACATCAAACTTTTTTTTCTTTGTAAAAATCTAAATTTTATCTTTTAATTAAATGTTATTTTTTACAACACCTAATGTGTTTTTTTAAAATCCCTCACTAAATTTTATTCTCTCTGGGGGTTTTCCTTTAATGCCTTCCCAAAATTAAACATGCATAAATATACGTATTAAGAAACCCTGAGGTTGATCAAGTTAAAGCCAACCCCCCCCTAGCTAAACCAAATCAGCTTTTTTTCTGCATTTTTACTGTATTTTGAATGTCCCGCCTTTGATTTTAATTGGTCAATTTTTCCCCAAAAGGGTTATAAGGGGCCCCTGTGTCCCCCTTTTTTCCTAAATTGGTTTGGGTTTCCCCAAACCAATGAAAGCCCTTACAGAATTTGAATTACTGAAATTTCCCCGGCAACCCCTCAATATCCCAATTCCTGATGTACCCACCGGTCCGCCCCCGACAAACGCTGTTTTTAGGGATTTGTTTAAATTTTATTTTTTTAAAAGGGTTTTTCACTTTTTTTTTCAATCATATTTTACATTTAAAATAAAAACATTTTTTAATCTTTAACTCCATCCCAGCACGGCCTGAAGCCGAGTTTTTCATTCCCCAAATCGGGCCACAGCCCTACAATGGGACAAGTACCCGCACTCTAAAGGGCCCGAGATACCCAACCCCGCTACCCTAAACCAACCCAGTTTCTTTTCTGCTTTTTACTGTTTTTTGGGAAACTGCCCCTGCCTTTGATTTTGTTTGGGCCCAAATTTTTTCCCAAATGTTATAAGGGGCCCCCCCCGTCGCCCTTTTCTTATTGGACAAGTTTGCCAAGCCCCCCTAGCTCAACCAATCCGCTCTTTTCTGTATTTTTACTGTATTTTAACGGGTCCCCCCTTTGGGTTTTGTTTGGGTCACAATTTCTCCATAGGTTATAAGGGGTCCCCCTCCATTCAATTGGCGTTTTTTCTGCGCCCAAAATTGAGAAGCGCTTTACAAAAGGGGGGTATTACGGGTATTTCCCCGGAAAATTTTCCAAGCCCCTTTTTTTCCCTTTTTGCGCCATTCCTAAATTTTTGGAAAAAATTTTTTTAAATTTTTTTATTAAATAATTTTTGAGCTTTTTTTCTGAAAATGTTTTTTCCCTTTAAAAAGGGAGTTTTTTTTGGGAAATCGTACCCCAATGCCGCACTGCCGCTGAGAGCCGAGATTTCTCTTGTGATTTTAAAAATAGGGTTTCCTCTAAATTTTTTCCCTTCTCGTTTCATTTCCCGCCTCCCCAGATCATTTAGCCCAAAATAAACCCAGGCCCTGCCTGTGGGAGCGGGCAAAGTGTTTGGCAAGGGCCCCGCATTTTTGCCGACCCGCGACCGTAAAAGCCCTCATTTTTTCCGGGGCAGCCCGCATCTCGCCCCGGGAACGCCCAACCCCCCCGGGTTCCCGCGCCTTTTCATGAAAGGGCGCACCCGGATTGGGGCCGGGGGTTTGCGCATGATACCCAGAAAAACAAGCTAAATCCCGTTCTTTACTGTTCCCCATAATTTGGGGTTTTTAACCCGGAAAATTTAAAACCTGGTCCCCCATTGAATACCTTGGGAACTCCAGGGGATTTCACTGTATAGTGTTGCCCCTTTGGGTTGCGGGAAATTCCAGGGGCATAAAAAAGGGGTGACTTTCCCTTTGGCACTAGCCCAAACAAAACATAAAATTTTGTCACATTGCAAAAGGAAAAAAGGGACTCAATTTTTAACTTTTTTTCCCCTCCCCCCCGTTTGTGGGACTTGGGAAACCCCCATAAACCCAAGAACCAATCTGCACTAAATGGATATTTAATTCCTGATCCCAAAGTTGCCATCAGACTGGATCCAGATAATTAATATGGCTACATAAATATTACTAGTATATAGTAGTAAGTCTTTCTTAAAACCCTCAATTGCCCTGCTTTTTCCCCAGTTTCCTCAGTAAGATGGGCCAAATTTTCCCTAAAAAATTCGTTCGGTCACTTTCCCAAATTTCCCGAAAAAAAAAAAAATTCGGTCCGAATTATTTTGGGACGAATCGAGTTAAACAGAAATTTCCAGGCTTGAAACCAAGAGCCTGCAGGTGCTGTTAAACTTTTGTGCCATGCTTAAAAAATGAAAGGGGAGTTTGGTTTTTGGTCAAATAAAATGTTGTGTTTTTAGTAGGGCCACCACATACTCCCCGCCCCCTTTTAAAGAACCCGCTTCACTATAAAAATTCCCTGGGCACTTAAGAGGGCAAAACTACCAAAAAACTGAAGGGAGAATTTGGGCCTAAAAAAGGTAATGGCAGGACAGTTTGGAAAAAAACAAGCGGGGGCTCAGGTGGAAACCCATCAGTGCCCAAGAGTTTGGGGGTGACGGCGGCACCCACAGCACACCCATGAGGTCAGACGTGGAAACAATCCTTTAATGGAGGGGGAAAAAAAAACAAGTGGGCCCCACAGATGGAAACAATGACACATTTGGTGTGGTCCCCGGGCCCCAGCCACAGCAGAAAGCATAGGTAAACCCAGTGGCACAATGACATTCGGGAGGGGGCCAAAAAAAAGGATAGGCCACAGAGTGGCACAATACACAGTGTGAGGTCCAGCAGCAGCCACAGCAGCACATGAGGCCCAACAGGGGCACAATGACATTCTGGAGGGGCAAAAACCAGGAGTAGCCCCAGAGTGGCAAAATTTAAACACAGTGTTTGGGCTCCAGAAAGCAGCATGGGGCCCCGGGGGGGCACAATAAACTTTCTGGGGGGGCAAAAACAGGAGGGGAAACAGGGGGCACAATGACAAAGTTTTTAGGTCACGGAAAGAAAAGCCACAGCACAGCATGAGGCCAAAACAGTGGCACAATCCCCACAGTGTGTAGGTCATGGCAAGCACAGCATGGGTCGGGACAGTGGCAAAAATTAAAAATTTTTTGGGGGTTGGCAAAACAGTATTGGGCCACAGAGTGGCACAATGACAGATTTGGGGGGTGACAGCGGCGGGCAGCATGAGGTCAGGCAGTGGCACAAAACTTTCCCAAAGGGGGGGGAAAAAAACAGGAGTGGGGGCCTAGAGTGGGAAACAATGACACAGTGTTTTAGGTCCCCGGCAGCAGCAGCATGAGGTCAGAAAAGTGGCAAAATGACATTCGGAGGTGGCAAAAACGTATAGGCCACAGATGGCACCAGACAAGAGGGGAGCCTAAAAAAAACCCCCCCGGGGGCGGCAGCAGCAAAGGCCCAAACAGGGAACAATGCTTTTCTGGGGGTGGCAAAAACAGGAGTGGGCGCAGAGGGCCCCAAATGACACAGTGGTAGGTCACGGCAGCACCAAAAGCAAGCCATGGGGCCCAGACAGTGGCAAAAGACATTCTGGAGGGGGAAAAACAGTATAGGCCACAAAGTGGAAACAATGAAAGAGTGGAGGTGAGGGCCGGCCAGGAGAAAAAAGGAAAGAGGTCAGAGAGTGGCCCCAGTGAAAAGATTTGGATTTCACGGAAACCACAACAACAGCAGCAGCATGAGGTTATAAAGTGGCCCAATGACAGAGTGTGGGGGTGGGTGGCAATACCACCCCGGGAAAAAGAGGTTGGGGCAGATGGAGAAACGTCACAGATTTTGGAAATCAGGCGATGGGGGCAATCAAAAGGGGGCTGAGGCAGGAAAGTTTTAAACCCAAAACTCTTTTTCTCACATTTTTGGGTAGGCGTCAGGGGCGGGATTAGCCCTGACGCCAAAGGGCTTTGGGTGTGTGGAAACCCCTGGCTGATCCACGCCTGTTTCCCATTTTTGCCCAAAGGTCATCTTTCCACATTTCCTGGGAAAAGCTTTTTTCCCTTTTGGGGAAACCCGAGGGCCCCCCCGCACGGGAACCCCGCTCCTTTTCCAACACAAACTGGCCCCGGGCAGGACGCTTCTCCACGGCAAACCCCCAAAAGTTGCGGCCACACATCCATTTTGGCTCCCCAAGTAGCCCCACATCTTTTTAACGGGGTCAAGTGCTGTCCAAGTAGGCCCCACCTTTGGGTTTCAGGGACGTTTCCGACCTGTGCTGCTGGCGACTACCCCCCTCACTAGACGGGTGAAGGAAGCTGCTCATCATTTGACTCCAGATTTAGGTTCGCGATGGAGCGGGGTACTGCTCCCTCCCCCCCCCCTTTTCCCCCGCACCCTGGGCAGTAGTCAAGACGCGAAAACCCCCCGGGCAGCCCTGCCCAGAGAGGGACAACCCGCCCATAGGCAGGGGCCCAACCCGACAAAGGGATTTCCCTATAGAAATTTGATTTTGGTCCTCCCTCCAAATGCGGGGAAAAAAGCCCCCTTTTTTGGACCGGTAGCAATGGCCCCAATAGATTTGGAGAGCCAGAAGTCATCCCTTTCCCCCGTATGTTTGACTATTTGGCTGCCCACAGCCAGGCAACCCGCAGGGTTGGGGGCCATCTGCACAAGTATTTAAAAATGGCCCCTGCCTCCATCTCCACTGTATACTGCAAAGGTGCTTTCCGGTCAATCTGCCCTCATCTCCATCACCTCCTTTCCCTGCTCCTGCTCCTCCTCTCTTGTCACCTGGTAAAAATCCACCGACAATTTTTTTTTGCTCCAAAGTCCTCCTCCTCCATTTCAGTCCCCACCGGACCCCATGGGGCCAAAGAATGTAGTCCCACGTCCCTTTAGTTCCCCCCCGCCCCGACAAGATTTTTTCAGCAAACTTTTTCCCGGACAAAGAACATTGAATACGTTATTCATCCCGTATCCTGCGCTGACAAAACGTTTGGCCCCCCTCGAAAAGGCCCCCAACAAAACCCCGGGAGGTGTCAAACCCTGAACTGCCACTGGGGTGACAATCAAGTTCACAGGGGGAAATCCTGGCCCCCCCTGGACACAAAAAACGTTAAAGGCCTTTCTCTGTTCATACAGTCCCGGGCCCAAAAGGGGGCAAAGGGTGGAATTTCCCAAAGGGGGGAAAACAAGCATATCAAGTTGTTGGGGGGGGGCCCCTTTTGGCCCGCTTCAACCGAGGGGGGTTTTTCCCCCGTCTTTGGTAGGAATGGATGGGAAATGCATGCCGTTTCCTGGCCCTTTTCAGAAACTTTTTGAAAATCGGTGGGAAAACTTTAGGAACCTTTTTTAAAAACCAGATTGAAAACAATGCCCATGCAGAGCGCAGGACCATTTCCCCCCTCCGGGGCCGCACGGAACCGTGTTTTCCCCCTCCCTTGTCCTTTACCATGGTTTCCCAAATTTGCATTTGGCGCGGGGAAAGCCCCCAAAAAACCAAGGTTTCTTTTCTGCATGAAACCGGGCAGTTTCCCCCCCTTTTGACTTCGTTCGCCGAGGGAAGCCAAATTAAAAAACTGCCCTACAAAAAACCCCCTGTGCCCTACAAAAATTTTTATGATGGGGGCAAATACTTGTTTGGGGGCTGAGAAAGGTGGTGAAGAGGCGGACATTGGCGCAGGAGCCGCAGTTTGACAACGTGGGGGGGAAAAGGGGGCCTCCTTTTCCAAGTTGTTGGTGGGCCCCGGCAGGAAGGACATTTACCCCAAAAGGGGCCCAATGGACCCTGTTTCGGCCCGACCGGGGATTTTCAGCTCCCGAAAGCCCCGCTGCCGGCACCTTGGAACAAACCGATAAGCTCCAAGGGGCTGGCCCACCCTTCCCTTTTTACATTTTTATGAAATACTGGGAATCCTTTTTTGGGAAAAAAAATTTACGGCTTTGAACTCTCCAATCGGCCCCCGGGACAAAACCATTAGTTCCTGAAAAGGTGCCGAGTCCCCCCATTTGGAAAGGGAGGGGCTGCAGTTCCCCAAAAACTTGGCAGGAGCATGGGGCAGCACTGACCTTAAGGGAAAAGGTTTGGAAACCCCATACTGTTGTCCTTTTTCAATCACCCGCCCGAAACGAAACCCCCGCTGGGGGCCATTTTGTACGAGGGCAGGGGATATGGGACTGGGAGATGATGGCAAAAAAAAGAAAACAGCTCCCCCCCCCTTTTTGCAGAGGGGGTGGAAACCTTTGGGCTGGGGTGCAATGGCATCGTGCCAAATTGGGCCCCTGCTGCCCGGGGGCAAAAAAGGGCCACCACATCTGAGCCCCGTTTTTCTCAGGCCACCGGATGTGCGCTGCAATTTTTTGATGCAGGGGGCCCGGGGGCCAAAAGTTAGCTCCCTTGGGAAAGCTTTCCCCTTTTCTGGCCACAGATTCTACATATACCCATATTCGGGTCCCCTGTGGGCCCTTTGCAAAGAAACCCGGGCCCCAAACCAAACGAGTAGCTGATTTTTTTCCCCCAACCCTCCGCACTGAGTTTACTTTTGCCGCCGCCCCCCCGGGCCCTCGCTGAGCCCCCGTTTCCTACTTTCTTTGGGCCTACAAGCGGGTTTTCTACCCCGTTGGCCCCCTTTTTCTCCAACCTCACACTCCTAAGGCCCCTTTCTGAAAAAACGGGCCCCACAAAACACTTTCCCGGCTGCGCCGCTGCCTGACGCGCAAGCTTAAATCCCTCTTCCCCTGACGATTTTGAAGCCCTTGCCTCAAACCCGGGGCCCCAAGTGCGGTCCGGCCCAACAAACCAAAATTTGGTTTTTTTCAACGTCACTGCGGTCTTCATCACCTTTTTTTTGGTATGGGAGAGGCTGAAACCCCCCACAACATGACTTCCCAAGCCACTCTCCCACATCTAAAAACTTTGCCCCCTACTGCAAGAAGCAGGGGATTTTTTGGGCCCCCTTTCTTTGCTGCCAATGCTGCTGACGCCCCCCTTTAAATTGGGTTATCCCGCTATATAGTGGGCGCTGGGGCCCAGACCACATAGTAGAAACTCTGGGTGAGGGAACTGGGTGGGGACAGAGGCGGGTTGAGGACAGGGGAGGGCCCTGAAACCCCCTTTCCCGGGGCCATGCCAACAAGGTTTTTCTGACGATCCCACCGACTCTTGGGGGGGTTGTCAGATGTCATCTGGGAGGCAGTGGTATGACCTAGTCAACCAATCAAGAACCAATGGTTGCTGAACAACACACGGCAGCTAGATGACAGCGGCAGTTGTGGCCTCACTGAGTGACCCCCTTTGCTGCGACGCCTCTTTGCTGTGCTGCGACCTGGGCCTGCTCCAGGAATGTTTGTGCCACGCCACTCGCAGGTGAAGAGCCTGCCCCCCTTCCTGTCTGACTTACTTTTTTGTTCTAAAATGTACAGACAGTGTTTGATAAAAGATATCTGTATATGATAAATACAAACCCTGATTTGACCCCAAAATTAACCCACTAAGAAGCTTGGGTAACCCTTTGGATATAAATTGCGCTCCACAAATAGGCAGGAAAAATTGACTTGTATGTGCCGTTTAAAAACCTGTGTATTTTACTGAATATAAAAGCAAAACAGGCTTAATTAACCTTCGGATATGAATTATGCTACAGAATTTCTTCTGTGGCGGTGAAAAACAAAGTTTCTTTTACTGAGTATAACTGCAGAAAAATAGTTAACCCTTGGATGTAAATTGCGCAAAAGAATTGAGCAACCAAAAACTACCAGCTTTGTAGCGTGCTACAATGGTGTGTATTTTACGGTACACAGCAAGAGAAAAACTTGTAATTAACCTTTGGTTATGAATTATGCTACAGGAAACATGTCTTTTTTGCCGGTGAAAAAGACGGTTTATTTTAGTCACCACAGCAGCAGAACAACGCTTAATTAACCCCTGGATGTAAATTGCGCAAAAGAATTGAGCAGTCAAAAATGAAGTGGGATTTTTATTGTAAAAAACGAAGTTTTTTTAAATGAATACAACAGGAACAGGTTTAGATCACCCTTGGATATTCAATGTGCTGTGAGCAGATAGCATTAAAATGTATATGCAGCTGCAGTGGACGCACACTGGACTTCAGATCCAATACCCCACAAAATCAGAAATAGAACGTTAAAAGAAGCAGTCTCTGAGACCAGCTGTGACACCCCCTAAAAATCGCTGTATAAAAATGAGTTCTTTAGTATCAGCTATCATATGCAGCCATGGCAGCACCTTCTTTAATCAGTACAGTGAGAGCGGTATGAGCTCCCAGCGTCGCGCCCGGACTTGTATAGTGCGGTGACGTCACAGAATCCCGCCGGTCTCTGATTGGCTTCATTTCTGCACATGTTATGTAGGCTATGCCCTTCTTCCTCTTAGAGTTCTTTGCCCTATGTAACGCCATGTGCTCGCAGCCATTTTATCAATCAAAAGTACACTTCGTTCATGCGAAGTACCCCAAACTTCGACTTCGTTCCGAACCGAAGTTTTCCTGAAATTCTAAACGAATTCCACTTCGTTAGAATCGATTCGCCCATCTTTACTCCTCAGGCAGGCTATTGTACAGATATTCAGCATAATGTGAGATTTAAATGAAATCGCCTTTGCAGGGCCAAGGAACATGTGTCTTTTGGGCACGGAGCTCACTAAACACCACTGCATAGGTGGAAGCTGATGAGTGGTCATGTTTATTATGAAGGTTGGAAATAAAAAAATAAAATAAACAATAGTAACAAAAATAAAATCTTTGGCTGTCCATTAGTTACTATACAATAGAGGTTGGAATCTAACAACTGGAGGGCTTCTCCCTGCCAGCTTACAAAAGAAGACAAGCCCCTTTTTCCCCCACACTATCCTCTCACATAGACTGACTTTCCATGACTCAGGCAAAGAGCACTGACTGCCCTCCTTGCTTCCCTTAGGGTGCTTTCACATGATGCGTTTTTGATGCGTCTTTTGTGCAGGAAGGCACAGCAATCAATGCTGTACATTGCTGCACCAAAAAACGCGTCAAAAAACATGTCACCAATGCGCCAAAGAAGTGTCAAAAACGCACCGTGTGAAAGCACCCTTAAATGTGGGATTAATTAGGAATTGCTTCTCAGGTGAGAGTCAGTTCTCCTTCACACAGCAGAGGAATAAAGTAGAAATATATCTCCCCTCCACAACCAATCCGGCACAAGTGTCACATTGTGCATGGAAAAAAAGACAATTCACATTGGTAAAATTATTTGCCACAGTTCACACCTAAAGTGGCCCTTTTGAAAACAATGGGACATTTATGGTACATATTTAGATAGATTTAGCACATATAAAATCATATAACCACTGCTGCAGTTTGCTATGTTATTTGTTATTTCTATTTTTTTATATGTTATTTAGATAGATAGAGATGTTGGCAATATATTTGCAGGATGTTATGAGACAGCATTGTGTATGTTTTATTCATTTATCTTTTCTTCTCATAACCAATTTTTTTTTACTTTTACATTGATTTATTTAATGACGTGTTGTTTAAGTGTCTATAAATTTTGTATATCAATTATTGATTTCAAGTTTTTTTTTTTCAAGTTGTGTATTTGTGAAATATTTTTTCAGGATTTATTTACACATAATTAATTTCTATAAACAACTATGCATTAGGGTATGTTCACTCGGCATATTTGAATTTCTATAAGCAACTATGCATTAGGGTATATTCACTTGGCATATTTGTACACCGTATTTAACACCATAATTGTGGTGCATTACAGCCAAAGTATGCCACTCAAAAATGGTAATTCATTGCTTGGTATAATATCTTCTAATCCAATGTCTCTCTACTAACTCTTTTTTCAATCCTCTACAATCAGGTTTCCGCACATTTCACTCCACAGAAACTACTCTAGTTAAAGCCTCCAACGATCTCCTCACTGCTAAATCACAGGGCAACTATTTGTTGTTGCTTCTCCTGGATCTCTCTGCAGCATTTGACACTGTGGATCACCACCTTCTCCTTAACGTGCTCAGCGCCATTGGACTCCAGGACACTGCTCTCTCTTGGTTCCTATATTACCTCAAAAACACACCTTATAAATCACTTAGCAACTAGATACATAAAAACAAACTTTTATTAGATTAATAGATAAAATACTACACTAGCCCTATTACAACCCTCACAAATCTACAGAAACCCTACCCCAACCAATACCCCATGTTTAAAGGTGCTCGCCCCAATAAGGGCGCCCCTACCCGGAACCTGTCCCTCACTGACAGTCCCTACTAAACCCTATTAGATATCCTAATAGTGAAAATGCCACTAAAAATAAGAGGCAATAGCACAAAATAGGGTACCTCCTACCAATGTAGATATGAGAGATATCAGTGGGAACGCCACCAAAAAGAACTATGCTTGTAATCGAGGTCACTATTACATACACAAGACGAGATATAGATACACCATCTCAAATCTATTTACTAGTGAAATACCCCAAGCCAGAATAAAGACTGGATAAACTGGCTAATGATAGCCCAAGCATAGAAAAATATATATGCAAACACGTACCTCATAGAATACAATGGACAAATGGACACCTACATTAATGCTAGGTGTAAGATATAGTATAAATACCAAAAAAGAAAGAGGAACGGGTGACACATATTACACACCCTCCCATATCTTTGCTACAATATCCCAGACCAACGCATTTCCCCCTATGATTTAGAAGGGTTCATCAGGGTCAAGGGGTTATAGCAAATATAGATCCCAATATACTAATATCCAATAGAATCAAATAAACATATGATACTCGCGTGTTTGTTCAACTCCGATAGTTCAGGTCCCCCATGTCATAGATGTTTGAGATGGCCCTCTCTATCTCGTCTTGTGTATGTAATAGTGACCTCGATTACAAGCATAGTTCTTTTTGGTGGCGTTCCCACTGATATCTCTCATATCTACATTGGTATGAGTTACCCTATTTTTGTGCTATTGCCTCTTATTTTTAGTGGCATTTTCACTATTAGGATATTTAATAGGGTTTAGTAGGGACTGTCATTGAGGGACAGGTTCCGGGTAGGGGCGCCCTTATTGGGGCGAGCACCTTACATGTGTCTTGGTTAGGGTAGGGTTTCTGTAGATTTGTGAGGGTTGTAATAGGGCTAGTGTAGTATTTTATCTATTAATCTAATAAAAGTTTGTTTTTATGTATCTAGTTGCTAAGTGATTTATAAGGTGTGTTTTTGTGCTATTTTTTTTGAATCACTAGCTTATGTACCTTCTGGGTATGTCCAGCCCTGGTATTATTTTGGATTTTGTTGTTTTGTGTTCCTATATTACCTCTCTGACCTCTCCTTCAGTGTCTCATTTTCCGGATCTACCTCCTCTCTTTTTTCCTCTTGCTGTTGGGGTTCCTCAGGGATCAGTTCTAGGTCGCGCCTCTTTTTCTTGTACAAAAGCCCCCCCATTGGACAAAACCATCACGAGATTTGGGTTTTTCAGTACCATATCTGTGCTTGATGGTCTAATGTGTTCGCCGACATCGCCGTATTTTCCCAACAAAATATCCGTGTCGGGTTCCGAATTACGTCGGACGAATTGCGTTAAAAAACAGCTATTTCCGCGCTGCAACATAGCCTGTAGGGTGCGGTTAGAACATTGTGCATGCTTAAATAAGCAGAGGGAGACATTGGTTTGGTCTTCATACAATGCTGTTGTTTTTGTTATGACACGCCACTTGACTGCCACCGCTATCGATATCGCTTCACCCTTTTCAATTCCCTGGGCACTTACAGGGGCAAAACTGCCAAAAAACCGAAGTGGGACATGCAGCCCTGAAAAGGTAACGTCAGCGGCCAGCTGGAAAAGAAACGAGCCTGAGGGCTAAGATCCTACGATAGCGTCAAAGAACACAGAAGTAGGTTACCGGAGCCGCCACAGATAGCAGCACAGTACGGGGACGTCACAGTAGGAGTCAAACTGCGATGCCACAGTATCCGGTGTCATCTACCGGCTATGTGTTGACCACACACTAGGTCATATGCAACGAGAGGAAAAAAGAGGGGGCCGCGCACTAATAGCGTTATACTGTATTACAAATTTAGGTATCGAATACAGTTGGATTCTCTCCTTGGGGTGTTGAAGCTTTGTACTATAGAGCACAAACTTCTGATGAAGCGAGGGCTATCTCACGAAACGCGGGTAAAGTTTAATCTGTATGTTTTGTTTTATTTTGTTGAGAGTAAAAAATCTTGGCATTTTTAAGAATAAATGACATTTTTTAATGTAATAAGCCTCTTGGACTCGGGCTTTCTTATCCTGCACGTTGTGACGGGGCCATTTTTTCTTTTTCAATACCACTCCCAGGTCTTTTACACTTTTCCTGATGACATCTGACTACCCAGACATGTTGTCGGTGGGATTTGTCACACCCACATACCCTGTTGGCAGGCCTGGGCAGGTGAGAGTCTCTCACCTGTCCTCAAACCCACCCTCTGTCCTGTTCGCTTCCAACAGCAAGAGAACTACTATGTGTGTAGTTCTTGCTATTGAGGACAGTGGGCAGCAAAGAGGGTGGGGAAACATCCATGCTTCTTGCAGAAGCTGGGCCACAATAGTAATGAGGGAGAGTTGCAATGGGGGGTTTATGTTGTTGAGTGGATTCAGGCTTTGTACAGCTGAAACGTTGAGCGTGGGACGGCGGGGTGGGTGACAGGCAAACAGTAATCGATGTTCCGATCCGCACTTGGGAGCCGGGTGAGTTTGAAGCATGGCAAGGCTCGGACAAGGTAAGGTGACTAATTAAAACTAAGGCATAAAAGTGCCTCCCCAAATGAAAATTCAGTCCACTCCATTGCCTCATTGTGCCCCACCCTTTTCTCACATTGGACATGAAGTGGCTCCCTACGCGGTCAACTATCCTCGACTAACCCATTGTCCCGGGCTACTGGGAAGCTTCCGTTTTCTCTCATTATGTTTTAGGTGATGAGGAGGAGATAGAACGGTGGTTTGGACGACTGACTATCCGGGACGGAGATGTAGTTGGGTGTCATCAGCATACTGGTGGGTTTTGAAAGCATGTGATGCTATCTCAGCTGACCCAGGACAATACAGTGTACATGGGTTCATCATTATCTTTGGGAGAAGAGAGCGGCAGAAGGCTTGTGTGTTAAAGCAGTGGCGCAGCCCATATTGTCACTAGTGTAGCCGGGTCAGCAGGGTGGCTGCAGTGCCGATGTTGGGATGCCAAACCAGGACGTCGATTTGACCACCCACTTTAGCAGTCCCAGAACAGTAGCGGACGGGGCTCACTTGGGTCAGCGGCAGGTAACAGTCAGTCAGTGGGAGTTTTGGTGGCAAAAATCACCTTACTCTGCGGTCTTGTGCAGTGTGTTTGACGTGACCCAGTTGTGGCGATACATGAAACTACATGAGAATTCTTGTGGGTAGAAAGTAAAGCCTGACCTCAGTGACCTACGTTTGCACCACGGCCCTGAATCCCTATATCATTGCTGTGTTGTCACCATACATGTTTCAGGATTGTGCGTGGTCCATCCTGTCCCAACAGCAGCAGCACCCAAGTGGCATTGCCTCCCATTTCAGGCAAGTCAGGGCTCCTTTCACCCTCCCCTGTGAAGTCAACTCCCTGTCTATTACATCATCTACCGGTCCTGATGTTATACACAGGACACTGTGATAGGGTTGCAGCGTTGGGGTTTGAAGTGTTCTATTCAGGATTCTGCTGGGAAACTGGAGGGGGGGGGGGGTGCACGTGAAGTTGGTCCCGTGTAATTATCCTCCTTCACAGAAACACAAAGTTAACTGTTTCACTGTAGGGCAGTTTTAACAGGCTTTATTCAAGACCATTCTCATACAGTAAACTTTCAGTAAACCTAATTGATACAGCAATGCAAATGGCTCATGGCATCATACAGTTTTAAATGCTAACTGGGGGTAATAAGCTCACAGGACACCTGAGGGTTCACCAGTCATTTCCTGTCACTTCCTGAGATGTGATTGACTGGGCTGGTGTTCTCTTCTCTGGTGGGCAATGCTGCAGCATTCAACACAGGATTCTTTCTTTATTGTCTCTCACTTATTACGGTGTCCTTCAACTCTGTCTCTTTGGTACCTAAACTACCCAGAAAGAATCCACTCTTCCAACTGTGTTTCCAGCAACTTTTGTCCTCCCTCCCTATTTTAGCATGAATCACACTAGGTTTGACTGTTTTAGTCACTGTGCACCGTACACCCCAACCATGCTTGTGCTGGTTACTTTGGCGCCCTTCTAATGGCCAAGAATATGTAACTAATTTACACTGAAGTACAGTGACAGTTGAGCTTACCCCGGGTCTCATTCTTTTTTCCCACACTCATGGATTAATGTCGTCCGACATTCAGGCAACTATACAATAGTAGACGGGACAGCCTAAAAGGAGTCTACTCAGACTTCTAAGTTTAGTCGGTTCGGATTTCTCCTTAATAAGTTTTATCTCTTAAGGTGTTTGACCGGTCTTCAAACATGCATAAAGTAGGACAGTGTCTTACTGGTTCCATTTTCCCGATTCTACAACTGTAAGTACTATTTTCTTTGGACTTTGCCGCTACTTAAAGAGGTGAGGTGACAACTCAAGATTTTTGACAATAATAAAGGGAACAATGTAACATTATTAAACATCCTAAGCTACTCTCTTAGCTACTTGCTTGACATTCTCCTGAAAAGAAGAAAAGTGTAGCTAAACAACAAAAAAACAATTCAAGAAGATAAATTTGAACATGTATTTCTTCTGCTGAATATTTTCCGTCCATCTTCAACCAGCCAATTCCTATGCTAAACTCAGCTAAGAAATTCTTTTACTTTTCAGTCCATTGAACAGCTCTTTTAAATCCATTTTGTGGTCTTCCAGATAATGGTGGTAGCGAAAGTACTTTCAGGTGTGTACTTTTCCTGATATGCAGGAAATAATACCTGTGTTAACTGAACAGTTCTTGTAAGCACTCGCGTTTCCCAAAGTGTTCTTAAGTTCAGATCATGGGTCTTCTCCTTTTCTCTTGAGGAAACCTTTCTGGCTTGACCAATTCTTTCTGTTGTTTCTGGTACATTCAGTTCTCTGACATTTCTAGTTTCAGGATCTTCTGCCTGGTTCATCCTCTGGTCAGCTGTAATTGAATCAACAGTCTCTAACTAACAACCTGGATCTACTATTTCTGGATCTTGAATCTGTTCAACTGGGTTTTCTGGTGCTACCTTTCTGCTATTTCTTATTCTCTGATATACTACTTGGCACCCATATTCTACAAGCATTAGGATTTAATGTCACTATTTTCTACTGGCTATTCGAAGCAATATTGATGTGATCTTCTCCATCTGAGCTTTCTGAGTCTATTTTCTATAGAGGGCATACTTTAATTGCTGTCTTTTTGATGGTCTTGTTTGGGTTCTGTCGTTGCTTCAGGCGATTGGTCTACTCTGGTGGTAGGTAGTCACAAGTATGCAAACAGGTTCACGATGCAAGAGTCTGTCTTGTTACCTCCTGTTTCAGGTTTTATTCTCATCAAACTGGGCTGTCTTGTCACTCTTCCTTTGAATACGACATACGATCTGTCTTCCTTTATGTCGAAAGTTTCAGGGTCCACCCTTTTTCTTGTATGTTTTGACTATCACACGGCTATGATGTTAATTCTCTCCATGACTCTCCTGTCATAATTGTGCTTTACTTTTGCACTGTCCTTTCTGTAATAACACTTTTGATTGAAATTTTATATGCCTCTGCCATACGTTCTTCATGCACGAACTTATTCTGGGTAAGTACTTGTAGGTCTCTGACACTGGAGTATCGAACATAAGTCAGCTGGGTAATAGTGGAGACTCTGCCGATTAACAAGGAGAATGGGGAGTAACCTGTTGCATCACTCTATGTGCAGTTGTAGGCATGGAACCAATTTTGTTTAGGAGTTCTTCCAATTCTTTTCTTTCAGTTGTTTGAGTCCTTTAGCCTTCGACAGTAGAGTACGATTTGAACGTTCCACCTCGTCATTACCTCTGGGGGATGGGTAAGGTGTTGTATGAGACTTACTGAATTCAGCAATACTTTTCCAAACTTGGCAAAGAGTTGATTTTCAAATCTCTTCCTTGGTCATGAGCTGCCTTTGTAGGACAATCCAAACTTTAATGCAAAGTCATTAATATCTTTTCTGCGCCGTTTTTCCAGATTTTGTGGTAGTGGCGTAGCTTGCAGCAAATATGGTGGCTTCGTGAAATGGTCAGAGTCCATAACCACCTGATGCTTATTCATATCCTCCTTTAACACTTCTCAAGGTGTAGATAGTTATGGACACCATCTCGAACTGGTATGTGGTAGTAATGTTACCCATATTGGGGCTCTTGTCGGCTTGTTGGGTCTGGCCTTGCGCTTTTTAATCTGCCACACCTCTTGATCACCATAATGTTCAATATCTTTCTGAATGTATGGCCAGAAGAAAACCGTTCACTGGCAAGGTTCACTGTTCTCTCAACTCCCTAGTGTACCCAATCTCTTCGTTGAAGTTCCCTTAAAAACCCATCCGATGGTAACTTTTGGCAATACCACACTGCAGGTTTGGAACTCTTTTGCGGTAGAGTTTACACTTCTGAACTTGAATTGTTAATTCTAGGCCGCTCTCCCAAAAAGAGGCTCTGTAGCTGGGAGACTCTGTGTCCCTCTCCTTTTACTAGGTAGTCGATTCTTGGTGATGTTATCTGCGAGCACTCTCCTCAACGACTTTGTACTTCTTTCTGAGCTCTTTGTTAGGTTTCTTTTGGAAGTTGTCGGATTGAAAAGGTATGACAGCTGTTCCAATCCTTTGTTGTCTCTTCCACTGTTGATTGGCGGCTCCACATTGGTGTGTATTCTTCTCACTGGACTTGTACTGCTTGCACGGGTACTCAATCATGCTTCCAAACTAACTTCTTCAGAGCAACTGTTGCATGATTTCTTTGGTCCTAAGGGAATTCTAGACAATACATCTCCATCAGCATTTGCTTTTTCCTGGAAGATATTTGATGCTGTAGTTAATGTCTCTGCTAGTTTTGCCCACACTTCTCTGACAGTTGGCCATATGAGTTTTGCAGTAGTGTAGGACTATAGGGTTAGTGGGTTGTTGTCTGTTGTAATCCCACAATATCTGACCTGTAATACAAGTAATCTTCTGAATCCTTTCACGATAGCCCCAACTTCTTGGTAGGGAACTCTAGTTTTCCTGGAATGCAATGATGGTAGTTATTCTCTAGCCTGCGTCAATGTTTTGGAACCATATGCATATGTCTCTAAAGATTGCCATCTGTCGTTGGTAAAGACTGCTCCAAGTCCCACTTGTGATGCATATCAATGATGTACTAATTGGCGCATTGAAAGTCTGGGTATCCAATGACTGGTGTTTTGAATAGTCGTCGTCAACTCTTCCAGCATCCTTCTTGGTGTGACGGGGAGTCCAGTTGATAGGTTGTTGGGCAGTAGGAGTCGTTATTTTGCTTTGCGGTTTAGGTCTGCCTGTTGTTCAACTTCTATTTTCTTCTGGTGTCACTCGACTTGAGGTTCCTGCGAAAGAGAGCTTAAAAGGGAGCTGCAATCTTGGAGACGGATAGTTCGGGGATGTGAAGTCCGGTAATAGGATAGGAAGCCTAGGACCTTTCTCAATTCTCCCTCAGTGGATGGGGGCGCTGTTACTTCAATGCCATCATGGGGCAAATTTCAGCTGGATCCATAAGTATACTCCATCTCCATGAACACGATTTTTCCCAGGAACCTGACTTTTCTTTTGATCTGTTTCTAACTTCTTTGGTGGTCAGCTTGACACATGTTGCTGGTATCGCCAGCAAGTCAGTTCTCACATTCTCTATGTGTTCAGACATGATCTTAATGTGTATTATGATCTGTCATCTAGGTATGGCTGGACAAATGTCATCTCTCTGGCCATCCATGCAGATTCTCCATGCTTCTCTGGAATCCGCCAGGAGCATGAAACGGAGTCCACATGGGAATGAGGATCCTACTCACCACAATCCCTGGGTGTGTGAAACGTTATTGGCCCTGCTGGATTCTTCTACAAAACCTTGGTGGTCAGGCCTTGCATTGGTCTAGGACTGAGTAACATGGTTACTCTACAATATACGGTCTAGCATGTCTAGGTATCTTTGGTATTGGATGTCGGTCAGGGGACTGACCTCTGGTTCACTCTACTGTAATCAAAGCAGTTGAGTCTCTGTGTCCCATCTTCTTTATGACTGGGACAATGTGGGGATTGAAATTCGATGACTTGGATATTATGATTCCTTCCCCTGTGTGATGTGGTTCTTGCAAGGTACTCTTTTACTTCCTTATGTAGTGGTTATAGGCACGGACCTGTAGTCTTGTTACTGGAGTTGTGTCTTAAGGTTGATTTTCAGTTGGAGCTGATATGAGAATACAACTACTTCGAATCATTACATTAGAGAATGCATGGACACTCCTCTTTACGCATTGTCTCACATCTATCTGTTGTATTTTCTTCTGCACTCAGATGCTCAAGAGACACTAGGGGGTCCAATGATCTCTGGAGGACATTCCCTGCTCTGGGGCGCAACATGTTAACACTGGGCGTTTGAGTTGTGCTAACACGAGAAATCTGAAACTGTACCTAAACATTGACTGGGTACACTGTTTTTTATAGATTCAAGGTGTCCATTTCAGTTTTGGGTCTACTCCTTAATGCGTTGAGGAGTTCATAATAACACCAGCTCTTTTGCAAATCCACTGTAATGTATAGTCAAACCACAGTCTCACCTGTAAGTGATGCCCTCTCGGGAAGATGTTGTAGGATATTGTGGCACAAACCGCATTGTCTCGGTGACTTCTTCGGGTCCCACCATCACACCACATTCACTCCTAAGGCAGGTGTCTAGCTGGAATAGTATAGGGGCGCAGGAACTCTTTGACTTCTCTGAAAGCCACTTCAGCATGTTTGTTTTTCATTAATCTCCACAACTGTTTTCGGCTTCTTTCGTCATGTCGGGCAAAGGATGTTTGCTAAAGAAATCTTCCAACGGTTGGATAGAGAAGCTGCTTCTTGTGGTTCCGTCATCTAATCACATTGTAAACGATGATTGGTTCTTTCTGCCACACGATTGTCACTTACGGAGGATAGGAAAAGGCTCTAATAACTCATGGTGTTGCTGTTCTTAGCAGTGAGCGAAAGTCAACTCATACCCAGCCTATAAAGGGTATCTCTGTCCCCTGGCTTCACCACTAGTCCACAAAAAATTCTCCTGGGCCTATCAGTTATGTCAACTGACCGGGTCGTGCATGAGGTAGATAGTGTCTTCTCAATCCTTCATTTAGAATACTGGCCTGGGGGCACCTGTATCCACAGAGTTTTAAACAAGTTCGTCCATTTAATTTAAATTGTATTAGCACTTTTCACCTATAAGGATTATGAGTCTGTTCGGGTTTTCACTGAATATTTTCTGGATCTTGAGCTTAAAACTGTAGAGCTGCCACACTGATACTTGATGGTCAGGTGATGCTGTCACCACTTGTAACTGTTGGAGACGGTCACACACCTGTGGGTAGTAATGGCCGCAGCTGTTCTTCATCCTGGATGGGGGGGGGGCCCCCCGTATTGGGATGTAGAGGTTGTTTGGGTTGGGGACGGCCTTTGTGTTGTGGTTACCTTGTCGCCCCTCCCCAGCAACCCCTCGGTTCTTTTAGCCTGCTTGAATCTTGGAACTCTAAACTCTTTTGAATATTGTCTCTTGACCACAATTTATGACTGTGGACAACAGTTAACTATCTTGATTGGAGTTTGGAGGCCTCACATGCTGGGTGTCTTCTATTCGGAAATTACCCCTGTGCCTTGCTGTTTGGACTTGGTCGCCTCTCCGTCTGTCATTAATCTGCTTCATCCTCTGCTATTTCCGACCCGAAGTTCACTCACTACTTCCTCCCAGTTGGTTGTCACTGTTTTTTTTCTATAAACTGGTTACTTCTGGGTGGACTTGAGGTGGATGTGCGCAAGTGTGCTTGCCCACTGTTACCTTCTCGGCCTGCCTGCTCATGGTGTCACTTTTGGTTGACTCATTCGCAGTTCTTACCAGTGGAGCCCTTGTTTAGCTTTTGTTCTCTCTCTAGCTCACTGACTAGCTGCATCACTTCATTTTCCTCATTCCAACACTTCAATCTGGGATTAAAAGGGTCCTCAAGGTACCTGTTTGTTCTAGCTGGAACTTGATGTGTCCAGACTTAAGTTTTATCCTGTCACTATTGACCTCAGGAACTTCTTCTGAACTAGCCCCACATCAAACTCTCCTCAGCCTCTCTTGTTTGGATGCAAACATAACAGTTTTTATTTCGAGTGCAATGGCTCTGAACAAGAAGTCTTGAGGGGACTCTTTGCGGTCTTGAGAGATGTCTAATCGTGTTTGTGTCGGGTTGTGATACAAATCAGAGGTGCTTTCTTCCTTGTATATGCCCTTTTATATCATCTCTAACATATTCCTGAGATGCAAACCCTGGACTAAATTGGCTTTCCTACCGCCTCAATAATCTCTACTTCCTGATACCCCTTGTGTATCCCCAAAGGTCTATCTGGTGAATCCGGTTTGTGTAAAGACAGTCTCTCTTCTGTCTCTCGTTCACCAATATTGGCCATTTATTTTGAATTTTTGCGGCGGATGGTTATTCTTGGGTGGATTGGATCTTCTTTATGCTATGGATTGGACAGCTGATTGGAACTTTAATCAGAACTGTCCCCTTTCTCAACTATCTCTGCAGAATTCTGCACTGTCTTTTGTAAAGCATTTAAATTGGTCTTTTTAGCTCCTTCAGCTGTGTCATTTGGGAAGGACATGTCACTTCTCTGTTGCGAATGAACTGTTTCCTGGTTCTGCAGCCCGCAAAAACTGTCAATAAACTGGTAGTCTCTGAAGAAAGGCCAACATAGCGTACTCTTCCTCACTATCTTTCCATCTCATCAGTAATCGATTCAGGGCTGTCAAAAAAAAGATGGCGTGTCGGCGATTATGTGCCGAGCATGATGGTCCTCTGGTAGTTTCATAAATCTTGCGACAGTCTCCTAGTTCTGCCATAGGACAACATGCGACAGAGACACTGATCTTATTGATGGGTCCCTACACAATCCATTGGCTGACGAATTTTGTGTGGATTTTCTTTGTGTGCGCGCTGGCCCTTAAGACTGAGTTAAACTTGCTCAGGGCAATCTGCTCCTTGTGCTGACAGTAATCCTGTGCTGCGATATGACTGGGCTAGTGGGCAGAGTAAGCTATCCCCTATGCTTGGCTTCAGCCCTTGCAGGTAAGTGGCGCGGAAATGACTGGAGGGAAAGCGATGATGAACCTTTCCACTGACGCTGTGAAATCTTTCCGTTCCCTAGCTATGGTCTGGCCCCTGGGAGACTACACTCTCAGGTTGCCTGAGGGCCCTCACCTCATTCCTGGGGGGTGGGGTTCACCCCCCTGTTTCTTTTTTATTAATATTCCGCTCAATTTTCCCGTACGGGCCACCAAAATGTTATCCACACGCCACTGTGATAGGGTTGCAGCGTGGGGTATGAAGAGTTCTTTAAGAGTCTGAGGGAACTGAGGGGGGGGGGGTTGCAGTGAGTTGGGCCCTTGTTAATTATCCTCTTCACAGCACTCATCAAAGTAATCAGTTTCCACTGTTTAGGGGGGGGCAGTCTTAACAGGCTTTATTCAGTCCATTCTCCAGTACAGTAACTTCAGGTAACATCAATGATTACCAGTCAATTTGCAAATGGATCCTGCCATTATCTGTTTAACTGCTAAAGGGGGTAATAGCTCACATGTATACCTGTGGGATACAGTCATTTCCTGTCACTACTGTGCTGTGATTGCTGGCCTGTTCTCTTCACTGGTGTGCAATGGCTGCAGCATACACATCAGGATTCTGTTCTTTACTGTCTCTCCCTTCTTCTGTGTCCTTCGCTCATGTCTCATAGGACTAATTCTACCCTGAATTCCCCTCCTCCAACTGTGTGTCCAGCAACTTCTGTTCTACCCTTTTTCTAGCATGCACAACACTAGGTTTGACTGTTTGTAGTCCTGTGTGTACAACCAACCATGCTGGTGTTGCTGGTACTTTTTGGCGCCCCCTAATGGCCAAGGATAAGTATACTAATTTTTACAATTGATAAGAACAGTGACAGTAGAAGCTTACCCGGTCACACAGATACTCCTGCTCTCGGCACTTTCAATGGTTGCAAGCAGTTGTTCGAGAACGATTGCCAAGTGACTACAGTATGCGTTTAGCCATCCAAGTGCTGAGTGCTGTCCAGGCTCCTGTCCAAGTTGGTGGTACTGCCGTACCTCCCTTTTCAAATGGTTGGTCTCTGCACCATTCAAAGATATGGCAAGGGATACTTGGCATTAACTTCAGCCATTGTTAACAAAACAATGCGGTAGAAAGGTGGTTGCAGCCTCGTCAGGGAGCGGGGTCTAAGTAGGTCCCGGTTTGCACCAGGAGACCGGCGCAGGCAGGATGGGACTTTCATGCCGGCAGGGAGTCCTACAGGTCGATATCCCTGTCGCGTCTTGCTTGCCCTGGTGGCAGCCGAGGCCGCAGCGAGGTACAGAATCGTAAGACAAAACTCGTAGGTCAAGGTTAAAGCACAGGTCAGGGCAGGCGTGGCGGAGATTCGAGGCCAGGTAATGTAGCACAAAGGGCGGGTACACTGGCAGACAGGATCTGATGAGCAGGGGGAAATTGATGAAAAGGAATAAAAAGGACTAAATATACTTACAATGGGAAATTATTGAACAGCGAAAGGCCATTAACGATTTTTGATGATCAAAGTGGACAGGATTCCCCTGGGCGAACGAAGTCACACACAGGAGGAAATTGCTCAATCAGGTTGTCCAAGCTCTTACTACCCATCTGCAAGTCATTCTAAAAAAGGGCAGGAAACTTTGCATGGCACTTCAGGGACATTCTTACACACATAGCAACACCCTCCTTAAGCTGCGCGCGCAGGGGACGAGCCTCTCACCAACATAGGCTGATATGTGACCATTTTCCAAAGGTGGAATTCCAGCTTCGTATGTTGGAACGCTCTATGAACAGAGAGGATCATTAATGGTTTTTTGATGATCCAAGGGACAGGTGTACACCCCTGTGTAATTTTAATGTCGGCCAGTGGTAGCCTCCATGTGTGACACCGTGCGTCTTGTCAGGCTTTATGCAGACATGCGTTTTTTGTCAGTCGCCAGCAGAAACTAACGGGATGAATAAACGTCATTTCACTGCTTCATGTTGTCACGGACAGCGGTTTGTGGATCCAGGGGAGCCTGAAAAGTGATGGCAATACCCACCCAAGGAGGGGGTTAAGAAAGGCCCGGGTTTTTCCCAGAGCCCCCGCAAAGGGGAGGGACTTGCTGCGGGGGGAGTCTACCGGGTCCTACCCCTGACGTGACTTGCTTGCGGTGGACCCAAGGTGTAGGAGGTACAAAATCGAAAAAAATCGGAGTCGGGGACAAGTGTGGGGTTCGGCAGTGGGCAAGGATGTGGTCAAGGGACGGAGGCAAGAGGTACGGTACAGGTATGACAAAAGAGGTGAAGGAAATTTCTCTTAGGCTCAAAAAAATTTTATTAGTTTTATTATTTTTTTTTTTGGGGGGTTTTTGTGTGGGGGCCTTTTCCATTACAAATGCGTAAAAAAATTTCCACAGCTTTCAAAATCTGGACACCTATAATAGTTTTAGCAAACTTTTCCTTTATCACCCCGTGTTTCGTTCATGAAAAAAACTTTATCAACTTGCTTCTTAAACCACGAAATCGTTTTTGGGTGTTTTTTTTTCCCCCGGTACAGGGGGGACCTCCGGGACTTTTGGTTTTTTTTTCTGTAAGTTGGGCATACATTACATTTTTCTAAATGAAGAATTTATCCAAAACCGTTTTTCAGCATTTCTTTTTTTTCTTTTTTGTTTGTCCCCATTTCATTTTTTATGAATTCAAACAAAGGCACAGAAAACAAAATAACACCTAAAAACATTCCCTTTGTTTTTGGGGCTCCCTTTAGTTCAAGTTCCCCACGCGCATTTTAACAAATGGTGAACACAAAAATGGATTCAAACACCAGTTTTTATTCATGAGTGTTTGATGTCAATGCGTTCCTCAGCGTCTTGGTATGAAGGGACGCCGCCAAAAAAAAACCCCCCATGCCCCTCTTCACATCAATACTGCAAGAAGCAGGGGATGTCTGCCCAACCTCTTCGTTGCCAAGTAGCTGTTTAACTGTCCTCCAATGTTCGTCTCGCTGATAGTGGCGCTGAGCCAGACCACATACTAGTTTTCTGGCTTAGGGACCCGAACGGGACAGAGGGGGGTTGAGGGCGGGGAGGGCCGCTTTACCTGTTTTCCCGGCCTACCAAACTAAGGTTGTTTTCTGACGAACCACCGCTAGGTTGTCAGATTGTCATCTGGGATGAATTAATGACCACTCAAGCAATCAAGAACCCTTGGGTTCTGATCAAACCCGGGCCTTTCATGACACCGGTACCCCTATGCGACATACTGTGCTGTGACCTGTGCCTGCTCCCGAATTTTTTGTGCCCCTGCCACTTGCATGTGGGAAAAGCCTGCCACCTCTCTGTCTGACATACGTTTGTTCAAAAATTTACAGACTCTGTTTAATGATATATCTGTATATGATAAAAACACACCCTGAATTTGACTCCCGAAAGAACCCATAACAAGCTTGGGTAACCCTTGGATATAAATTGTGCTCCAAAAATGGCCAGGAAAAATGTACTTGTTTGTGCTGTTTAAAAACACTTTGTATTTTACTAATATCACAAACAGGCTTAATTAACCTTCGGATATAAATTATGCTACAGGAAAAATTTCTTCTATTTTACTGATTACAATAGCACAATCACGCTTAATTAACCCTTGGATATCAATTGCACAAAAGAAATGAGCTGCCAAAAAAATTTAAATGGTATGTGGTTTTAAAACGACGTGTATTTTTACTGACTAAAAAAGCAGAAAAAAGCTTTAATAACCTTGGATATGAATTATGCTACAGGAAAATTTCTCTTTGGCGTTGAAAAAACACTGTTATTTTATGACTACAACAGAGAAAACGCTTAATTAAACTTGGATATAAATTGTGGGAAAAAAATGAGCTGCCAAAAATTAATAGGTATGTGGCCCTGCTTTAAAAAAGACATGTTTTTTACTGATACAAAGGCAGAAACAGTTTAATTAAAACCTTTTGGTTTTTAAAATTTTCGGGAAAAGAAAATGGGGGTCCAAAAAATTTAAAGGGATGTGGCGTTTTAATAAAGACGTGGGAAATTTTTTTTGACTACAAAAGCAGAAACACCTTAATTATCCCTTGGATTTTAAATTTTGGGAAAAAAAAGAGCTCCAAAAATTTTACAGGTTGGGCCTGTTTAAAAAAGGGCGGGGTTTTTAATGACCAAAAGCAGAACACGGTTAATTAAAACCTTTGGATATAAAATTTTTTTGGGTACAAAGGAAAAAAATTTTCTTTGGCGTTGAAAAACCCCCATTTTTTTTTAAAAAGAAAAAAATTTTAACCCAAACAGGGGGAAAAAAAAAAAATTCGGGGGGTTAAAAAATTTTTTAAAACTCCAAAAAATAAATAAATTTTTCCCAAAAGGGAAAAAAAGGCTTTAAAAAAATTTATTTAGGTATGTGGCCCTGTTTAAAACGGGGCAAATTGTAAAAAATTTTAAATGAAACTAAAGGAAAAAAGGCAGAAAAAACCAAGAAAAAAAAATTTAATTTAAAAACCTTCCAAAAAAAAATTTTAAAATTAATTTTTTACCAAAAAAGGGAAAAAATTTCCCTTTTTTTTGGCCCGTTGAAAAAACCGTTTATTTTAATGATTACAATAGCAAACCCTTAATTAAAACCCCTTTGGGTAAAAAATTGCCCCAAAAAAATTGGGGCAGCCAAAAATTAAACCCGGTAGTTGGGGTTGTAAAAAACGTTTTTTTTTTAAATGAAAACAAAACAAAAAAGGCTTTGATAACCCTTGGATTTTTTCAATTTTGCTCCCAAAACTGACCAAAACCCTTAAAAAAAGTTTTTTGCAGCTGAAATTGGATGACAATGGAAATTCATTCCCAAAACAAAACAAAATTTTAAAAATTTAAAAGTAAGAGAAGCAGTTCTGAAAAAGCTTTTGGCCCCCCCAAAAAAAAAAGGGTGTTAAAAAATTTTTTTCTTTTGTATTTTAGATCTAGCTTTTGGGGCCCGCAGCAGTACAAACAGCAAAGAAGGGAGTTGGGGAACTGCCACGTCCCCGGGGACTTATATAGTGTTTGGGGAAGTCACAGAATCCGCCGGTTATAAATTGGCCCCATCTTGCACATTTCCCTTGAAGATGGTTTCCCTTTTTTTCTCCCAGGGGTTCTTTGGGCCCCCCTTAACGGAAAGTGCTTGCAGCCATTTTATCAATTAAAAACACGCTTAGTTCCCGCGAAACTTCGACTTCGTTCAGAATCAATTCGCCCATCTCTACTGATGACACTCAATTGTACACCTCTTACTGAAACATTGTTCCTGTCCTTCTACAAAACACCAGTGACTGTCTGTCCACTGTCTCTGACATCATTTCCTCCCTCTATCTCAAACTAAACCTCACTAAAACTGAACTTTTTGTCCTTCCGCCATCTAGTAACAAACCCCCCACCCCCTCCTGCTATTCCTGTTTCAGTGAGTGGCACCACCATAACCCCTAGGCAGCATGCCTGCTGTCTTGGGGTTATACTAGATTCTGATCTGATCTTCACCCCCTATTTCCAATCCCTTGCCCACTCCTTTCACCTGCACCTCAAGAACATCTTATTCTTTCTTGTCTTGACTACTGCAACTCCTTGCTTATCGATCTCCCTCTCTGTAAAGTCTTCCCTCTCCAATCTGTCCTGAATGCAGCAGGCAGGCTCATCTTTCTCTCCAGCCGCTATACTGATGCCTCTACCCTGTGTAAATCACTGCACTGGTTGCCCATCCAGTACAGAATAAAGAATAAACTCCTCACTCTCACCCATAAAGCTCTCCGCAGCGCTGCTCCCCCTAAATCTCCTCCCTCATCTCTGTCTACTACCCTACCTGTTCTCTCTGCTCTGCTGCTGATATCAGGTTACATTCCTCAAGAATCCACATCTGATGCACCTGTGCTCTGTAACATGCTACCGCGGGCGATCAGGCACAATCACAACCGTCATAATTTAAAGAGGGCCCTGAGAATACATCTTCTCAGTCTGGCATACCCAGATCCCTAATTGCTAACTCCCACTTGCTATCACACAATTCTGTTACTCCCTTCACTAGGGCACTCACAAGCACTTATCTGTATATAGATGTATTGTCTGGGTGGCAGGTGTATCCACTTTTCATGTAAACCACCCCCTTTTAAGGAGCATGGCTGGACCACTGTGACCTTAGAACTTCTCACCGTTCGTTTCACCCATATACCTTAATAGATTGTAAGCTCTCATGAGCAGGGCCCTGACACCATGTGTCTTATCTGGAAATAGCATTTTACTGTATAATGTCTGTCTTCTTGTCTGTAGTATAATGTTGTACCGTGTTAGCCATAGAAAGTAGTAGAAGAGTGAAGAAATCAGGCGATACCTTTTTCAGGCTAACTGAGTATATTTGATGGTGAGCTTTCGAGAGAACTAGCTCCCTCTTTCAGACAGGTTGTTATACAAGAAATTTTTAAGAATTCTAAGATCTTTTGAAGGTCCATGTCTTTTGTGTATAAAAAGTCTGTGAATTTTCAATTTCTTGTATAACAACCTGTCTGAAGAAGGGAGCTAGTTCTCTCGAAAACTCACCATCAAATATACTCAGTTAGTCTGAAAAAGGTATCACCTGATTTCTTCACTCTTCTACTGTCTTCTTGTCTGTACTTATACCCTCTAATTTGTAATGTGCTGCAGAATATGTTGGTGCTATATAAATAAAGATTACTACTACTACTAGTTATGATTACATGCCATTTAACATGGTGCACAGTATGCACCGGGGGAAAAAGTGATATGACTTCATCCTGGGCGTAACGAGAGTGAATGTGGTGGCTGGCACGTACGTCTAAAAGTATTTTTTATGGTCTTTTTATGTCCCCTAAAAATTGGAATAAAGAGTGAGCAATAAGTCACATTAATCCCAAAATGGTAGCAATAAAAACTATACTTCAGGTTACAAAAAATGAAATCAGGTCCATAAGTGGAAGAACAAAAAAATTATTGGTTGCAGATAATGACGAAGAGCCAATTTAAAAACAAAAAAAAAATATATAAATATATAAATATATATATATATATATATATATATTTTTTTTTAAATCTGGAATTTAGACGTTAAGCCTTGTAATTTCCTTAGTATCATACTTATAACTCTACATATTTGGTATGACCAGAATTGTAGACACCTGCAGAATACACAGAGTGAACTCCATAAAAAAAAAAAAAAAATTGTGCAAGAACATTTTCACATACTTCCCCACTTTGAAGTTTTTATCTGTTTTCGAGTATATTCCATTATACTGTCAATGACACCATTAAGAAGTACATTTTATCTAGAGATGGGCAAACTTCTCAAAAAATCGGTTCGGTCACTTTGTCGAATTTCCCAACAAAAATAACTTCGGTCCGAATTACTTCGGGACGAATCGCATTAAAAAACAGCTATTTCCAGGCTGCACAGAGCCTGCAGGGTGCTGTAGAACATTGTGCCATGCATAAATATGCAGAGGAAGCTTGGTTTGGTCTTCATACAATGTTGTGTTTTAGTATGACACGCACATGACTGCCGCCGCTCTTAGAATTGCTTCACTCTAAAATTCCCTGGGCACTTAAGAGGGCAAAACTGACCAAAAACTGAAGGGGAAATGTAGCCCGATAAAGTCATGGCAGCGAGGGCTCAGGTGGCAACATCAGTGACCGAGTGTGGAGGTGACGGCGGCAGCCACAGCAGCATGAGGTCAGAGAGTGGCACAATGACATTCTGGAGGTGGCAAAAACAGGAGTAGGCCACAGAGTGGCACAATGACACAGTGTGTAGGTCACGGCAGCAGTCATAGCAGCAGCATGAGGTCAGACAGTGGCACAATGAAACAGTGTGTAGGTCACGGAGGCAGCCACAGCGGCAGCATGAGGTCAGACAGTGGCACAATGATATTCTGTAGGTGGCAAAACAGTAGTAGGGCACAGAGTGGCACAATGACAGAGAGTGGAGGTCACAGCAGCAGCAGCATGAGGTTAGAGAGTGGCACAATGAAACAGTGTGTAGGTCACGGCAGCAGCAGCATGAGGTCATAAAGTGGCACAATGACATTCTGGAGGTGGCAAAACAGTAGTAGGCCACAGAGTGGCACAATGACAGAGAGTGGAAGTGACGGCGGCAGCAGCATGAGGTCAGAGAGTGGCACAATGACATTCTGGAGGTGGCAAAAACAGTAGTAAGCCACAGAGTGGCACAATGACAGAGAATGGAGGTGACGGCGGCAGCAGCATGAGGTCAGACAGTGGCACAATGACATTCTGGAGGTGGCAAAACAGTAGTAGGCCACAGAGTGGAACAATGACACTGTGTGGTGGCACGGCAGCAGCAGCATGAGGTCAGGGAGTGGCACAATGACATTCTGGAGGTGGCAAAAACAGGAGAGCCAGAGTGGCACAATGACAAGTTGGGGGTAAGGCGGGAGGCATGAGGGCAGACAGTGGCACAAAGACACGGGAAGTGGCAAAACAGGAAGGCCCCGAGGGCAAATACACAGTGTGGGGCAGGCGAGCAGCTAGGTCAACAGGGCACAAGACATTTGGGGGGGCAAAAACGGAGGGCCACAGAGTGGCACAAAGAATTCTGGGGGTGGCAAAAACAGTAGTAGGCCCCAAGTGGCCAACAACAGAGAGTGGGGGTGACGGGGCAGCACATGAGGTCAGGCATGGAAAAAGACATTCGGAGGGGAAAAAACATGAGAGGCCACAGAGTGGCCAATGAACAGGTGGAGGTCAAAAAGCAGCAGCATGAGGTCAACAGTGGACAATGACTTTTTGGATGGGCAAAAAAAGGAGTAGGGCCCCAGAGGGCCCAATGACAGGAGTGGGAAAGACGGGGCAGCAGCATGAGGGCAGAAAATGGGCACAATGACTAGGGAGGGGCAAAACAGTGTAGGGCCCCAAGTGGGACAATCAGAGAGTGGGGGTCCGAAGAGCAGCATGAGGTCAGAGAGTGGCACAATGAAACGTGGAGGTCACGGCAGCACAAAAGGTCCGAAGTGGCACAATGACATTCTGGAGGGGGCAAAAAAGTAATGGCCCGAAAGGCACAAAAATGGGGGGCGGGGGAAAGGGGGTCAAAAGCAAAAAAACAGGGGCCTGAGGCCCAAAAGTGGCACAATGAAAAGTGGGGGGAGCCGGGGGGGAAAAGGCAAAAAACCCAAAAACAGCTGAGGGAAAAACAGTGCACAAGACATTCTGGAGGGGGCAAAAACAGGAGAGGGCCCCGGGGGGCCAATGACAAGTGGGAGGTAAGGGGCAGCAGATGAGGTCAGCGTGGCAAATGAATTCTGGAGGTGGGAAAAAAAGTGTGGCCACAGAGTGGACAATGACAGAGGGGATCACGAGCGCGTGAGGTCAGAGAGTGGCACAAGACATGTGGGGGTCACGGCAGAGCAGCAGAGGTTGGGCAGTGCCCAAAGACATTCTGGATGTGGCAAAAAAAGGAGTAGGCCACGAGTGGGGCCAAGACAGAGAGTGGAGGGACGGCGGCAGCGCATGAGGTCAGACAGTGGGACATTTAATTTTTGGGGTGGCAAAACGTAGTAGGCCAAAAGAGTTGGGACAAAAGACAGGAGTGGAGGGCACAGCCAGAGCAGAGTCAGAGAAATGGCCAGTGACACAGTGTGGAGGGCAGGGAGCGAGCAGCGGGAGGCGGGCACAATGACATTCTGGAGGTGGCAAGAACATGAGTAGGCCACAGAGTGGCACAATGACAGAGAGTGGAGGTGACGGCGGCAGCTGCATGAGGTCAGAGAGTGGCACAATGACATTCTGGTGGTGGCAAAAAAGTAGTAGGCCACAGAATGGCACAATGACAGAGTGGAGGTGACGGCGGCAGCATCATGAGGTCAGAGAGTGGCACAATGACATTCTGGATGTGGCAAAAACTGGAGTAGGCCAAATAGTGGCACAATGACAGGTAGTGGGGGTAACTGCAGCAGCAGCATCAGGTCCGAGAGTGGAACATTTACCTTTTGTGGGTGGCAAAACAGTAGTTGGCCACAGAGTGGCACAATGACAGAGAGTGGAGGTGACGCTGGCAGCAGCATGAGGTCAGACAGTGGCACAATGACATTCTGGAGGTGGCAAAAACTGGAGTAGGCCACAGAGTGGCACAACGACAAGAGTGGAGGTGACGGCGGCAGCAGCAACAGCATGCGGTCAGAGAGTGGCACAATGACACAGTTTGGATGTCACGGCACCAGCAACAGCATCAGCAGCAGGAAGTCATAAGTGGCACAAGGACAGAGTGTGGAGGTGGGTGGCAATACCAGTCCCTGGTAAAGATGGTTGGTAGGCAGTATGGGAGTAAACTGGTCAGCATGATTGTGTGGCATCAGGCGGGTGGCCGGCATCAGATTAGTGGCTGAGCAGGTAGTTTGAACGATCATTTCTCACAGTTTGGGTGAGGCGTCTGGCTGATGTAGTCGACCCCTAAGGCATGGGTGTGTAAAAACCCTGGCGATCCACGCCTGATTATTTGAAAAAGGTCGTCGTTCCACATTTCCAGTGGACAAGCGGTTTCTCCTTGGGGTAACGATGGCCCCCGCCGCACTGAACACCCGCTCTGATGCCACACTACTGGCCGGGCAGGACTGCTTCTCCACTGCGAACTCGGTAAGTTGCGGCCACACATCCAGTTTGGCTGCTCAGTAGTCCAGCGGATCTTCTAACTGGGGTGGCAGAGTGCTGTCCAAGTAGGCCACCATCTGTTGGTTCAGGGTCTGCTCCAGGTCCTGCTGATGCTACTGCTTGCGACTGCCTTCCTCACTAGGCGGGTGAAGGAAGCTGCTCATCAGTGACTCCAGACTTAGGTTGCTGCTGATGGAGCTGGTACTGCTCCTACCCCCCCCAACTTCCCCCAGCAGCTGCGATAGTAGTACGTGAGTGCTGAAGAACCCCTCGGTTAGACCTGTCAGAGGAGGGACGATGCCACACATAGGCAGCGGCCAACTGACTACGGAGGATTTCCCTATAGTATTTGAGTTTCTCCTCCCTCTCAATAGCTGGGAAAAAGGCTCCCATTTTGGACCGGTAGCGAGGGTCCAATAGGGTGGAGAGCCAGCAGTCATCCCTCTGCCGGATGCTGACTATTCGGCTGTCACTAGCCAGGCAAATCAGCATGCTGCGGGCAATCTGCACAAGTGACTCCGAGGGGCTCCCTGCCTCCATCTCCACTGTATACTGCCATGGTGCTTGAGGGTCAACTGCCTCGTCTTCCTCATCTCCATGTACCTCCTCCAGCTGCTCCTGCTCCTCCTCTCTTGTCACCTGGGTAGAAAATCCACTCATTTCACCAGACAATGCTTCTGCTCCAATGTCCTCCTCCTCCTCCATTTCAGTCCCCACCGGGAAATTCAGGGTGGCCGGGGGATGTAGTCCCAAAGTCCCCCGTCCCCTGCCCAAAACGATTTTTCGCTTTCTGTTGCAGGACATGAAGCGTAAAAATGCTTTTATTTTTTCCCGTAGTCTGGAAAACTGACAAATAACGTGGCCTCCTCGAAGGGCCCTCAACAAAGGCAGGTGTCACGAATGAGTCCCACGGGCGGGAAATAAAAAGTTACAAAGGGGATTTCCCCGGGCCCACTGGATCATCAAAAAATAAATTAAATTGGCCTTTCCTGTTAATAAGTCGGTCCAAATTGTGCAGGCTGGTTTTCCCAAAGGGGTGGAAACACCCGCATATCAGAGTTTTTGGGGGGGGGCCGTTCTGCCGCTCCCAAACTCGGGGGGGGTGTTTTTTGGCTTTGTGGGAAAAAGGGTTTAAAAGTTGCTCCACAGTTTCCTGGCCATTTTCGAATTTCTGAAGATCGGGTGGAAGACTTCGGGAAAACCTTTTCAAAACCAGATTGAACACATGCCCCATGCAGGGGGCATGGACCATCCCTCCTCGATGCAGCCCCCGGGACACCATGTTCCTCCATTGGGCCCTTTACCAAAGGTTCCGATTTGCAGTTGGCGCGGAGAAAAGGGCCCCACATTGATTTCTTGCTGGAAAGACTGGGAAGGGGAAATTCCCCCCCTGTGTGACTTGTTCGCCCAGGCAAGCCCGGTGTAGAACTGCGTGACCCGCTGTGCCCTACACATGTGGGATGTTGGGCAGTAAATTTTGGAGGCTGAGGTGGTTGGGGGTGGTGGTGGTGGTGGGGGAGGGGGGGAGGCGGGCTTGGCGCAGGGGGCCCCAGTTTGAAACATGGAGGAGGAAAGCGCGTTCCTGTCCAATTTGTTGGTGTCCCCGGGCAGGAGGGGGGATTCCCCAGTGGGCCCTAAAGGACATTTTACTGGGCCCCGGGCCGTAGTTTTCAGTCCAAACGTCCCGCGCTGCCGTTTTCACCTTGGAACAAAACCGATAAAAATCAAGGACTGGGGCCCCCTTTTGTTTTAAAATATTTATGAAGTGCTGGAACTCTTTACGGCCCTTTTTTTACGGGGTTTTGGGGGAAATCTCCATCCCTTGGGTCGGCCAAGCCAAATTTGTTCTCCCGAACGGTTTCGGGGTTCCTTTTTAAAAAACTGCAGTACCCAAACAACTTGGGGCAGGGGGCACGGTCGTGCTGCACCTTAGGAAAAGGTTTTGGGGATTTTGTTGTCTCTTTTCAAAGCCCCGGGAAAAAAACTGCTGGCGCCCTTTGGTAGGGGAGGAGCAGGGGAAAATTTTGGGGCGGGGGTTATGTTTAAAGAGAAAAGCTCACTTTGCGGGGGTGGTGGAGCCTTGGGCTGGCTGCAATGGCATGCATGCCCCAGGACGCCGTGTTTTCCCGTGGCGGGAGGATGGCCCCACATTGGCCAGTTTTTTCCCAGGCCACCCGGGTGGTGAGCTGCAAGTGTTGGAAAAGCAGGGCCCTGGGGCCCAAAGTTAGCTTCCCCCGGCCACGCTTACTTTTGCCACAGATTTACTTTTACCCAATTCGGCTCCCCCGGGGTCTTTTTAAAGAACTGCCCCCACCGCCGAATTTTCGGATTTTTCCCCAACGCTCCCAAATGAGTGACCTTTTTAAAACCCCCGCTGTGTTTTTACTTTCTTGGACTGCGAAAGGGGGTTTTTTTCCCCCCGGGGGCTTTTCTTTCCCCCCTCCCTGCTGCTTTCCCCGTGACCAAAGGGCCCCACGACCCACTTTCTGGGTGCGTCGCTGCCCGACGCGAAAACTGACGCCCCCCCTTCTCCTGACGGGCCTACTGCAAGAAAAAGGGGATATTGGCCCCCATTTCTTCATCCCCAAGTAGCTGGATCCCCCTCCTAAAATTTGTTCACCCTGCAAATATAGTGGCGCTGACCCCAGGCCCCAACATAGTAGATTTTCTGGTGGGGGAAAACCCCGGATGGGCCAGAGGGGGGTTGAGGATAGGTGAGGGCGCGGACCCGTTCCCGGGGCCATGCCAACAAAAGGGGTTTGTGTCGGACTTTCCCCACCGCCTTTTGGGGGGGTTTTTCAGATGTCATCGGGGAGGAAGGGGAGGCCCTAGTAAACCCAATCAAAAACCCCTTTGGGGTTTTGCCGTAACCCAAGGGGCCGCTAGTTACAGCGGCATTTTGGGGCCCTTTCCCCGAGGGGCCCCCTGCTGCGACTTTCCCCTTGCTTTTGCTGCGCCCTGTGCCTGCTCCGGGGAATGTTGTGCCTCTGAAAATCGAGGTGAAGACCCTCCCCACTTTTGTTGAAAAAAGTTTTTTTAAAAAATTTTACGACTCGTTTAATGAAGATATTGTTTTTATGATAAATACACACCGTGTATTTGACTCTAAATGAACCCACTAAGAACCCTTGGGTAATCCAAGTTTGTGCCTTTTTAAAAATCTGTGTTTTTTAACTGACTTTTAAAAAGCAAAAAACAGGCTTAATTAACCTTGGGATATGAATTATGCTCCCGAATTTTTTTTTGTGGCGGTGGAAAAAAAAAGTTTTTTTTTACGGTCAACTGCAGAAAAATATTTAGTTCCCCCTTGGGAGTAAATTGCGAAAAAAATTTTTTTTTTTTGAGAACCCAAAAAAACTAAAGGTTTGTAGGGTGTTCCCAATGGCGTGTTTTTTTATGAAAACAAACAAGAAAAAAATTGAAATTTAAACCCTTGCTTGTGAAGTATGTACGGGAAAAAATTTGTTTTTTTGGCGGTAAAAAAGACGGTTTTTTTTAGTCACCAAACAGCAGAAAAAGTTTTTTTAAACCCCTGGTGAAAAATTGCGAAAAAGGGAATTGAGCAACCCAAAAACTACGAGCTTTGTAGCGTTTTTTACAATAGCGTTTTTTTTTACGCTCCACAAAAAGGGGAAAAAATTGAAATTTAAAACCTTTCGTTTTTGTAAAGTTGTACGGGGAAAAAATGTTTTTTTTGGCGGGGAAATAAACGGTTTCTTTTGTAAACCACGCTGCAGAAAATGTTTAAATTTAAACCCCCTGGATGTAAATTGAAAAAAGGGAATTGAGAAAACCAAAAAAACAAAGACCCTTTGTAGCGTGTGTGGGAAAAGGCCCCAAAGGGCAGTTTTGAGGGGTTTTGTGTCACCAAATCTGTTAAAGTTTGGGTAAAAATTAAAAGCCCATTTGTTTTGGGGGTCGGGGCTTTATTGGAGCATTTCGTAGAGTTGGGGGGGGAGGGGATGCCCCACATCCAGCCCTGGGCCCTTACCAGCCCTATAAAAAGGCGGGCAGGCCCCGATGAGAGGGGGTGGGGTTCCTAGTTTGGTCAAACTGTAGGGACCCCAATGTTTGCATGAGGGGCCAGGCTGGGCCTTGCATCCATGAGGGAGGCCCTAAAAAACCTGCATGCAGTTCCCTTCCCCAGGGACCCCGAGTCCCCGGTACTTACTGATCCCAGTGCTGTGTTTTCGTGTTTTTTTTTTGGCTGAAGCAAGCCTCCCATTTTTTTTAATTTTTTGTGGAGTTGCTCTTTAAACTTTGGTGTTTCAAACAAATGGGCCCTGTTCCCCTTTGAGCTAACCCCTAAATTGGGTCTGGGGATGCGGAAAAAAACCTGGGTAAGGGGCTGCTTTTCCCTGGTTTTAAGGCGGGGGGGGGGGGGGGGGGCCTTACTTTTAAAAAGCCGCCCGGAGTAATGAAGGAGCTCCCTGAAGCCCCTGGGGGCAGGTGGGGGCCCAACTATCAAGCCCATGTTGAGCCCGTGGGGGCCCACAGAAAAGAAAGCCCAGCCCTTTTTTCGACGGGATGGAAAATATGGAGGAAGCAATCCAGGGGGGGAGACCCAGAACACCCCCCGGTCAGGGGGGGACGGCCCGCGGGCGGGGAAAAAGAGTCGGGGACCCCTTCGGGAAGGATGACCCCAGAAGAGTTTTTGGAAGCCTTCCTTACCGTCTTTGAGGGGGTTTTGCGAAGGGGAAAAAAAGGGAAAACCACCCCCACAGTGGGCAGGGGGCCCGGGCCCCCTTTCCCACTGGCGAGCCTAAAAAGGCTTATTATGCCCTTGGGCCCTTGCAGGATCCCCATGGAATACCCAAAGTTTGAGATCAGAGACCCTGGCACGCCGGGGGCATGACGGTCACGCCCGGGGTCAGGGGTTTTGCACCAGTGGGGATACGGGAGGGAAAAGCCCCCCAGGCCCCAAATGTTTGACCTCTTACCCCTCTTTCCAGAAATGGCTGAGCCAGAGGTCTGCCCCCAGCCCAGATGGTGGAAAGGGTCTTGAGGGAAACGGTTTGTGCACGCTCTTTCCCAAGCCAGTGCATTGCTGGGTCGCGAGGGAAACCCCCAGATGGGGTAAATTTTGGTAGCCTTGGGGGAAAAAGGTTTATCAGGCCGGGAAATTCCCAAAGGGGTTGTTCCAGGCCCCCCTTTCCCCCTCCATAGGGGTTATAAAGGAGTGACTTGAGGGCCCCAAAAAAGAGGCCCCAAAAACCCCTTGAGAACCCCGGGGTCCAAGGCAAAAGGCCTCCCAAGACCCAAACATCCAGACCCTCTATAGGGAGTCATTGCGGGAATCCCACGTGCGGGCCCACATCGGGCCCAATCCCCATTGGCTGGGAAAACCCATGGTTTGTTCCATAGGGCGGCGTACATCGTTGTTTGCGAAAGGGCCCCTGCACAGCAGGTTGGACATGGAGAAGGGGACTTCCCTTGTCCAATCGGGTTAAAAATGACCCCCCTATGGGATTTGGGGATCGGGGATTTGGAAACACTCTCCTAAGGGCCCCTTTTTTCCCCCATTTTTTTTGATCCCAGGGAAAATTTTGGGGGTCACGTGCATAAGGGGGATACAAAAGTGTACCCAGGGGGCACAAAGTACGAAAAAAATTCTGATGGGGTACAGTGTCCCCCCAAAGTAGGCATTTTGCAGGGGTTACTGCCGAGGCGAAATTTGGCCCCTGGGCCCTGGCCTTTTTTTGGTTACTAGGGGGAAAAACAGTACAGAAAAAATTTTTCCCGAGAGCTGGGAGGGGCCCCTGAGAGCCCGCCCAGGAGGGGGGGTTCCCAAATTTCCCCGTTTTTTTCTGGAAGGGGTTGGTGGAAGAGTCCCCTTGACGAGCAGTCCTCGCCCTAGGGTATTGGGGGAAAAATTTTGGGACAGCCCGTACAGGATAAAACCTTAAAGGGGCTTTCAAAAAGTGTGGTGGCCCCTGGATGGGGTCCCCCAAGAGTGGGGGGCGAGGAAAGTTTTTCCCCCATTTTGCCATGAAGGGGAAATTTTGAAAGGTTCCAAAAATCCGTGAAGAAGGGGGAACAACTGCTTTTCCCAAAAACCCCCAAATGGGGGTTTGGGGCATGGCCCTGCCCCCACAGCATTTTCTTGGGGGGACACCGGGGGCCAGATAAAAACCTTTAGGGGGAGGATTTACCCTTTTTTCTATGGCCAGGATGTTCCCGGGGAAATCCCTTTGCCTATTTTTGAAAATCCCTTTTTGAGGAGAAAGCGAGGGGATTTAGTGGGCCCCCGGGTTTAATGTGGTGGGAGGACAACATTTAACCCATTTGGTCACATGGATCCCCAAAGGGTTTACCCAAAAAATCGGGGCCCCTGAAAAAATTCTTCCTCAAAAGTCATTGCTGGGGGAGTTTTGGCACATATTTTTAGAACGGGGTTCCCGAAGGCCCCTGTGGATCAAGGGACCCCATTTATGTCAAGATTTAATGAAGGATTTTGGGAAAGGTTTGAGGGGGCCCCAGCTAGCCCCTGGTGTATCACCCCCGGGACGGGGGCTTGGTTTAGAGCGTTTTAAAAAGGGACCTTGGGGCCCATGTTAAAGAAAGTGCGAGAAGGTGGCCGAGTTTGGGACTTCCTTTTGCCGTATTTTTTTTTTCTATTAGAGAGGTTCCAAAAGGGCCTCCCGGGGGTTTCCCCCCTTTTTGAATTGCTTTAGGGGCAGGCACCCCAAGGGGTCTATTAGATATCGCCAAGGGGCCCTGGGAAAGCAAGTCACGCCCCTAAAAGGTATTGAGCATGGGGCCCTTTGGGGAACGGATGCTCATTTTATCCCTATTGTAAAAAGCATTTTTTTAAGGGCCAAGAGGGCGCAAGTGAGTCTAAAAAAGGGTTTCCCCCCCGGAGGGGGACATTTAAAGGGCCCCGGGGACGGGTCGGTTTTTGTACCAACGGTGGAGGGGGCAAGTTCCTGGCGAAATGGCAAGGTCCATAAAGGGGGGTTGTTGAGGGGAAAGGGGGGGGGGTCAAAATAAACGGGTCCATCAGCCGGGTAAAAAAGGGAACTCTATTCAAATCTTAAAACCTTAACTTGCTCAAGCCATGGAAGATTTGGGACCCCCCAGGCATCCCTTTTTGTTTTTCCCCAACCCGGACCAGAAAAGAAATAGTGAAAATTGCAGGACCCTGTCTCCCCTTTCAAACCCCAAAAGTGCAGGACAACTGCTGCAAAAAATAGGGATTTTTCACAGAGGCACCCGGGCCCAACGCATGTTGTGGAACATAAAAAAATTTTGGGCCCCAGGGCATTCAGAGTAAAATTTAAAACCCTTATAGGATTCCCGAGGCCCCTAGGGAAAAAATTTTGGGGGAAAGGGGTACAGAGAATTTAAAAATTTGGGGTGATTTTAAAAGGGGTTAAAAAAGGGAAAGGGCCCCGCCCCATCGGGGTTTGTGCCAAAATAAAAAAATGAAATGGTGTTTTGGGAATGGCTACCCCCAAAAACAAAATTTTTGGGGTTTTAAGGGCGATGCATACCCCCTGCCCCGGGGGATGGCTTATTGGATGTTTGGGGTAGCCCGGTATTCAAACCCTTTGACCCCGTCCAAAGGGGATTTTGGGAGATCCCCCTTTGCCAAGGGGGGCCCCAGAGAAGACTGTATTTTTTTCACCAGAGGGTCCTTCCCGTCGTAAAAAATTTCCAAATTTGGGGTTTTTGGGGGCTTTCCGGGCACCTTCCAGAGGGGCGATGGAAAGGGTTTGGGTCCCAAAGGGATATGGTCACCTTCCTTTTACGGGTTTGTGATCTTCAGCCCAGATTGGGAGGGGTCACCTTTAAAAAGATCCCCAAATGTCCCAGTGCGGGTAAGGGGAAAAGGGGGTTTCCCATTTAAAAAACCCCTTAAATGCGCCATTGGGATGGGGGGGAGGCCCGTTTCTTGGGGGGATTCGTGGGAAGAGGAGAGATAAAGCCTAAAATGAACCCAAAAAAGAAACCCTCCAAACTTGGGGCCCCCTCCCCTCAATTTAAAAAACAAGTGAGAGGGTTTTTAGGAATTGTGGGATATTTTCCCGGGGATTTAAAAACCCCCCCCAAGTTCGCCGGGGGTGGCGGGCCCCCAATGACCCAAGAAAAGGGGGTCCCCAAAACCCGCCCGGGTCAAATGGTCCCCAGAGGCTGAGGGGAAGCCTTTTTAAAAAATTTAAGTCTTTCCCTATGTTGACAGGGTATTTGGGGCCCAGATTTCTTGCGAGAATTTGTGGGGAAAAAAAGATCCTCAGAGGTCGGCCTGGAGCAGCAATGTCCCGGTTTTAATGGGGGGGGAACATCCCCCTGAGTTTCCCCAGCGGAAGCTTGGGCCCCTTCCGAGTGTAATTATCCATTAATTTAGAGGGAATGCTTGGCCATTAAATGGGTTTTCGTTTTTCTCCCGGGACTACCCCCCGGGTCGGAAATTTTTGGTTGGTGACGGATCACCCCCCCTTTTAAAAAGGTTAAGGGAGAAAAAGGGCAACAATGCCCGGGTTCACCCCTTGGTTCCCGGGCCTGCAGGGTTTTAATTTCTGTGGAGCACAGGCCGGGCAAGTGCAGGGGACTGCAGACCGTCTAGGGACATGTTTTATGGTTTTAAGGGGGTATTTCCCCCGGGATTGGGCAGAGGGGGGGGGGGGGTATGTAGGGAAAGGGCAAGGTGCAGTTTTTGACGGACGCTATGTGCACCGATCTGCTTAAGATTGGGGGAAATAAAGCCCCTTTTTTTTTGGTGTCAGCGGCAGCAGGCCCCGGACACAGGTTTTATATGGGGTTTGATGGCGTAATGCCGGAATTTCCCGGGTGGGCCCTTTTTTGGGCAGTCTGTAGAAATTGGGTGGGAGGGTGTCCCCCAAACCAGCCCTGGGCTTTCCAGCGCTTATAAGGCCCGGGAGGCTCAGGTGAGGGGGGGGTGGGGGTTTCCCCACCCTTTTGGGCAAACTGCTCAGAGGAGGGGAATGTTTGTAGGAGAGCCGGGGGCGGGGCCCTTGCACCCCCATAGAGGGGCGACTGAAACCCGCATGCGGTTGCCTTTTCCCCGAGATCCCCAGTACGGGACTGGATGATACCAGTGACTGTGTTTTGGGTGGGCTTTTTTTTTGGCTGAAGCAAGCCCGCCGTTTTTTTTCATGTTTTGTGGAGTGCTCAAAAAAAATTTTTCCCTTTTTTTCACAAAGGGACTGCTTTTCCCTTTTAGCTAATCCCCACACGTGGTTTCAATAAATGTGTTTTTTTCGCTACCAAAAAGAGGAAAACTTGTTAAATTTAAACCTTTGCTTGTGAATTATGCTACCCGGAAAAAAAGTATTTTTTGGGGTGACAAAACGGTTTATTTTAGTCACACAACAGAGAACAATGTTTAATTAACCCCTGGATGTAAATTGCGCAAAAGAATTGGCAACCAAAAAAAATAGAGCTTTGTACATGTTACAAAGGGTGGTTTTTTTTCGCTACACAACCCAAGAGGAAAACTTGTAAATTTAAATTGCTTGTGAATTAAGGGTTTCAGAAAAAAAAAATTTTTTGGTTGGGGACAAAGATGGTTTAAATTTTGTCCCCAACAGCAAAACCCAAGCTTAAATTAACCCTGGATATAAAAATTTTGCAAAAAAAATTGAGCAACCAAAAACTACGGGTTTGTAGCGTGTTTACAATGGTGTGTTTTTTACGGGTTTAAAAAAAAAGAAAAATTTTTAGTTAAAACCTTTGCTTGTGAAAAATGCTACAGGAAAAAAATTTTTTTTTTGGCGGTGAAAAAAGGGGGGTTTATTTTAGTCACCCCAAAGGGAGAAAAACGCTTAATTTAAAAATGGATGTAATTTTCGCAAAAGAATTGAGCAGCCAAAAAAAGAAGTTGGGGATTTGTATTGTAAAAAATGTGTTTTTTTAAATGAATACAAAGGAAGGGGTTACATTTACCCTTGGTATTTAAAAGTTTCCTTTTGAGCAGATAGCATTAAAATGGGATATGCAGCGCATTGGACGCCACCCGGATTCAGATCCAATAAACCCCCCAAAATCAGAAATGAACGTTAAGGAAGCCGTCTTGAGAAAAGCTGTGACACCCCCCCAAAAAAACCTGTATAAAAATGGGGTTTTTTTAGCATAAACTATCAAAAAAAGCCCCGGCAGCACTTCTTTAATCAAATAAAAGTGAGGCAGCATTAGCCCCGTTGCGCCCGGACTTATATAGTGCGGTGACGTCACAGAATCCCCGCGGGCTTGATTGGGTTCATCTCTGCACATGTCATGCCGGCTATGCCCTTCTTCCTCCCAGAGTTCTTTGCCTATGTAACGCAATGTGCTCGCAGCCATTTTATCAATCAAAAGCACACTTCATTCACGCGAAGTACCCCAAAGTTCGACTTCGTTCTGAACCGAAGTTTTCCTGAAATTCTAAACGAATTCCACTTCGTTAGAATCAATTCGCCCATCTCTAATCTTATCTTACAAAAAATGCACTCAGGTCCATAAGTACAAGAACAAAAAGTTATTGGTCACAGATAATGATTAGAGATGGGCGAATCGATTCTAACGAAGTGGAATTCGGTTAGTAGTTCAGGAGAATTTCGATTCTGAATGAAGTCGAAGTTTGGGGTGATTCGCGGGAACGAGGCGTGCTTTTGATGGATAAAATGGCTGCGAGCACATGGCGTTACATGGGGCAAAGAACTCTGGGAGGAAGAAGGGCATAGCCTACATGACATGTGCAGAGATGAAGCCAATCAGAGACCGGCGGGATTCTGTGACGTCACCACACTATATAAGTCCGGGCGCGACGCTGGGAGCTCATACCGCTCTCGCTGTACTGAGTAGGGAAGGTGCTGCCGCGGCTGCTTGTAATAGCTGATACTAGAGAACTCACTTTTATACAGTGATTTTTGGGGGGTGTCACAGCTTGTCTCAGAGACTGCTTCTCTTACGTTCTAATTCTGATTTTGTGGGGTATTGGAACTGAAGTCCAGTGTGCGTCCAATGCAGCTGCATATACATTTTAATGCTATCTGCTCAGTTCTTCAGCACATTGAATATCCAAGGGTTATCTAAGCCTGTTCCTGTTGTATTCATTTAAAGAAACAGCGTTTTTACAATCCAAATACCACTTAATTTTTGGTTGCTCATTTCTTTTGCGCAATTTACATCCAGGGGTTAATTAAGCGTTGTTCTGCTGTTGTGGTCACTAAAAGAAACGTTCTTTTTCACCGCCAAAAAAGAAATTTTGCCTGTAGCATAATTCACAACCAAAGGTTAATTACAAGTTTTTCTGTTGTTGTGTACCGTAAAATACATGCCATTTTAACACGCTACAAAGCTGGTAATTGTTGGTTGCTCAATTTACATCCAGGGGTTAATTAAGCGTTGTTCTGCTGTTGTGGTCACTAAAAGAAACGTTCTTTTTCACCTCCAAAGAAGAAATTTTGCCTGTAGCATAATTCATATCCGAAGGTTAATTAAGCCTGTTTGTGCTTTTATATTCAGTAAAATACACAGTGTTTTTAAACGGCACATACAAGTCAATTTTTCCTGCCCATTTGTGGAGCGCAATTTATATCCAAGGGTTACCCAAGCTTCTTAGTGGGTTCATTTGGAGTCAAATACATGGTGTGTATTTATCATATACAGATATCTTCATCAAACAGTGTCTGTACATTTTAGAACAAACAGTATGTCAGACAGAGAGGTGGCAGGCTCTTCACCTGCGGTGGCAGTGGCACAAACTTCCCGGAGCGGCCGGGTAAAGCCAGAAAGGGGCCGCAGAAGGGTCATCGGTGGGCCCACAACCCCGCTGTCATCTAGCGGCCCTTGTTTGTTCAGAACCCTGGTTCTTGATTGGTTACTGGGTCATCCACTTCCTCCCAGATGAAAATCTGACAACCCCAGAAAAGAGTCGGGGGGAACCCGTCAGACACAACCCTTATTGACAGGGCCCAGGAGCGGGTCAGGGGCCCCCTCACCTTTCCCTCAAACCCCCCTTGTCCCCCGGGTTCCCTCAGCCAGAGATCACTTGGGTCTGGGCCAGCCCCAACATACAGGGAGGATGAGGAAAGTCAGCATATTTGGCACGAAGAAATGGGGCCTATCGCCTGCATCTTGAGAGGGCGGCAAATAAGATGTGGGAGGTGGCAGGGGAGGTCATTTTTGTGGGGGGGGTCAGGGGGGAAGCAAGGGCTTCTCACTCAGGAGAAGAGGGCGTCAGCTTGCGCGTCAGCAGGGGCGCAGACAAAAGTGGGTTGCTGAAAACCGAGGTCACCCGGTAGCGGGCGTGTGGGGGTGGGGGATCCAAACGGCCCACGGGAAAAAAAAACCCCCTTCGAGGTCCAAGAAAGTAGTGGCACAGTGGCAAGGCAACGAGGACGGCGTAGATAGTGCATTGGCGAAAAAATCAGATACTCGGCGTGTTCAGTTCTTTGCTAAGAACCGGGGGAGGACCGAATAGGGTATAGTAGAATCTGTGGGAAAAAAAGTGAAGCATGGCCAAGACTAACTTTGGCACCGGGGCCCTGTGTCAACCAGACGTCCCCACCCGGTGGCCTGGGAAAACGGGGCTGATGTGGGGCCATCCTCCCGCCGAGCAACAGCGCACACAGCGCCCAGGGCACGCATCCATTCCCAGCCAGTCAAGGCTCCCCCAACTTGCAGAAGGGAGCTGTTTCTCTTTTTAAACATCCCCGGGGCCGAGCCCTCTCCTCGTATCAGGGCGCCACAGTCGTCAGCCTCTGCATCCAAGCCCGGTAATGAGGACGCATGACGATGAAAAACAAAATCGTTGAGATGTACCCGCCCGCACTTGGACCCGGGTGAATAAAGGGGCTTCATCATCGTCAGGAAAAGAGGGCTTCAGCTTGCGCGTAGGCACGGCGCAGCCAGAAGGGGGTTGTGGGCTTCGCGGGAAAAAAAATTAGCGGCAAAAGGGGCTCCGAGGCAGCGGGGGGCAGTAGTCACTCTATTTTGGCGGAAAAAATCAGTACTGGCAGTTTTCCCATTCTTTCTAAGACAACGGAAAAACCGAAAAGGGAATATGTAAAATCGGGGCGAAAGTGAAGGTGGCCGGGGGGAACTTGGCCCCCAGGGCCCTGGTAAAACCCCTTCGCTTCACCACCCCTTTTTGGCCGGGGGAAAAACAGGGCTCAGATGTGGGGGTCCACCCCTCCCACCCCGCAAAACAGCACACCCAGGGGCACGCATGCCATTGCAGCCTGTTAAGGCCCCCACACCTCTCAAAGGGGGAGTTGTTTCTCTATGCCATCCTTGGGTTTCCGATGCATTCTGCCACCACATTTAAAAGGGGGTCTACTGGGCAGCCAAAAACGGATGTGTGGCCGAAACTTGCCGAGTTTGATGGAAAACGTCCTGCTCGCCATTAGTTTGGCACAAGCGGTTTTCATGTGGGGGGGGCCCATCGTTCCCCAAGGAGAACCCACTTGCCCCAGGGGGAAATGTGGAACGATTGACCTTTGTCAATGAATCAGGCGTGGATCACCCCGGTTTTTCCACACACCAATGCAGCCAGGATTTCCACACACCTTGGGGGGTCAACTACACAAAAGGGCCCCTCACCCAAACTGTGAGAAATGAGTCGGGGTTTCTTTTCCCCTGTCATTGTCCCACTCTGGATCATTCTGCTGCTGCGTGGCTTTCCCCGTCCCTCCACACTGTGTCATTGTGCCATCCTGACCCATGCTGCTGCCCCGTACCTCCCATTTGTCATTGTCCACTCTGTGGCCTACTACGTTTTGCCACCTCCAGAACGTCATTGTGCCATGCCTGACCTCATGCTGCGCTGTTGCTCCTCCCGTCCCTACACACTCGTATTGTCCCACTGTCTGACCTCTTTCTGCTGTGGGGCTGCGCCGTGACCTTTACACACTGTGTCTTGTGGGCCACTCCTGTGGCCTACACGTTTTGCCACCTCCAGAATGTCTTTGGCCACTGTTGTGCTGCTGTGATCCCGTAAACTCCCACTGTCATTGTGCCACTCTTGACCTCTGCGCTGCTTTGGCTGCTCCCGGACCCAAAACATGTGTCATTGTGCCAATCTCTGACCTCTGCGTGCTCCCCCTTTCACCTCGTCTCTTCATTGTCCCACCTTGGCCTACTCCTGTTTTTGCCCCTCCAAATGTCATTGTGCCACTCTATACCTCATGCTGCTGCTGGGGCTGCTGCCGTGACCTCCACACTTGTCATTGTGCCCTGTCTACTCATGCTGCGGTGGCTCGCCGTGACCTACACCTTGCTTGTCCCACTCTCTACTCATGGTGCTGTGGTTGCCCCGTGACCTCCACACTGTTCTTTGGCCACTCTCTGACCCCTTGCTGCTGGCCTTTCACCTCCGCTTTCTGTCATTGTCCCCTTTGGGGGCCTATACTTTTTTTTTGCCCCCCTCCAAATGTCTTGGCCACTGTTGTCTGCTGTTGATGCCCGTCAACTCCACCTGTCTTTGTGCCACTCTCTGACCTCATCGCTCTTGGCTGCTGCCCTGACCCCCACACTGTGTCCTTGTCCCAAAAACTCTGACCTCTGCTCTGTGCCTTCACCCCCGCTCTCTTTCTTGTCCACTTGTGGCCTACTCCTGTTTTTGCCACCTCCAGAATGTCTTTGTCCCACTGTCTGACCTATGCTGCTGTTTGGGGGCTGCTGCCGTACCTCCACACTGTGTCATTGTGCCACTGTCTGACCTCATGCTGCGCTGTGGCTGCTGCCGTGACCTACACACTGTGTCTTGGGCCACTCCTTGACATCATCTTGCTGTGGTTGCTCCCCGGACCTCCACATGTGTCATTGTGCCACTCTTGACCTCATGCGCTGCTGCAAGTCCCCTCCGCTTCTGTCTTTGGGGGCCACTCTGTGGCCTACTACTTTTTTGCTACCTCAGAATTCATTGTGCCACTCCCTACCCATGCGCTGCGGGGCTGCTGCCTAAACTCCACACTCGTCTTGCCACTCTGTGGCCTAAATTTTTTGCCCCCACCAGAATTTTTTTTTGTCCCCACTCCCTCCTCAGCTGGGCTGCTGCCTGCTCTCCACACGTGCCCTTTGCCCCCCCCCTTGGGCCTCTGCTTTTTTGCCCCTCTTAAATTTCTTGTGCCATGTCTTCTCTTTTCCTGCGTGCTGCTGCCCCGGACCTCCAAACTCTGTCATTGTGACACTTTGTGCCTACCCTTTTTTTTCCCACCTTAGAATGTCATTGTGCCACTGTCGACCTCACTGCTGCTGGGTTTTCTCCCGTGCCCTACACACGGGCATTGTGCCCTTTCCCCTTTATCCTGCTGCTGTGGCTGCTCCCCGTGACTCCACACGTTCATTGTGCCACGTCTGACCTCATGCTACTGCTCCCCCGTGCCTCCCACGTATTTTTTATATTAAATAATAAATACCAATAATTTTTGGATTTTTTCAAATATAATAATAAGCCCTGCTTCAAATTGTAAAAACACAATAAAGACATTAGTGCAAACGATTTAGTTCCCCCTTTTACGTTCCTTGTTGGTAACCTGTGTGGGAGGATCGTTAGGAAGTGCCCGGTCTGAGGAAGAGGAGCTATCCCAAACGTCACCACCAAAGGCCCCCCAGGTGAGGATTCATGGAAACGCAGGTCCCCCACCCTCGACATTAAATCAAACACCGCATGGACAGCTAATTTTTTGACTAATGTGCTTTATGATGTTTCTAAAAACTTTGAACGCATCTTATATATATATGTCTGAAAAAATCCGAAATTAAAATGGAAATTTATATATTAAATATAAAAAGAAAATTTTTTCACATACGGGTCGGATAAGTTTTTTTTTTCAAGCTTTTGACTTAGGGGGTCGGAGAAAAAACCCCAATACCCCGCCTTTTTCCCGCTTTCAGTCTATAATATTGCAGTCAGCTATTGATTGTTTGTGCCCTCCCACTGTGTCATTGTGCCCTGTGGCCTACTCCTGTTTTTTTCCACCCTAGAAAATCATTGTGCCCCTGTCTGACCTCAACTGCTGCGTGCTCTGCCTTTTCCCCCAAAAACTGTCATTTGCCCTGTCTGAAAAACCTGCTACGCGCCTGCCTCCACACTGTTCATTTGCCACTTTTTGTGGCCTACCCTTTTTTGCCCCCTCCCAAATGCATTGTGCCCCTGCTGACCTCTGCTGTGCTGTCTGTGCGTGACCCCCACACTTGTCCTGATGTTGCCACCCGAGCCCACTTTTTTTTTTTCCATGTCGCTGCCATGACTTTTCAGCTACTTCCCACTTCAGTTTTTTTTGGGCGTTTTGCCCCCTTAATGCCCAGGGGAAATTTTTTATGGAGCGATTTAGAGCGGCGGCAGTCATCTCGTTCATGCTAAACACAACATTGTAGAAACCAAACCAATCTCCCCCTGCATATTTTAAGCATGGCACAATGTTCCACACACCCTTTAGGCTCTGTGCGCCCCGGAAATCTTTTTTTAACGCATTTGTCCCGAAACAATTCGGAGGAAACGAATTTTTTTTCGGGAAAATCGGAAAAAACATCAAATTTTTGAGAAATTCGCCCATCTCTAATAATGATGAAGAGCAAATTTATAAAATCAAGAATGTATTTTTTGTGTGGTTTTTTTTTTATCTGGAATTTAGACTTTGAGCTTTGCATTTTTTAAGTACTAACCCTTCAAGTTTGGTATGACCAGAAATGTAACACCTCAAATCAAAAGAGTGAACTCCTTAAAAAAAAAAAAAAAAAAATACCAAAATAGTGCAAGAACTTTTTTTCACATATTACCACATTTAGAATTTTTTTTATCCGTTTTCTAGTATTTCCTGCATGTCAATGACACCCCTTAAAAAAAAACATCTTATTTACAAAAAAAGCCCTCATATACATGTAAATGGAAAATTTAAAAGGGTTTGGAAGGGGGAAGGAAAAAAACAAAAAGCCATATTTTAAACCCGCTTCAGGGAAAGGGTTTTTAAAGCAATAATGAAATGGGATTAAACCCCTTTAAAATTCGTCAAGGCAATGGTCTAAGTAATTTCCTCTCAATGATGTCATCACTTCCAACCAAGCCTATCTGCCAGATAGATTACTTTGGGAGCGATCTGTATCTGTCTATATATTATTCAATATGTGTTTCTAGGGCCTTCACCCATATATTTTTTATTTCTTTTTTTATACTCTTATCCAGAAGTGTGGCTCCCACTGTTGTAGACCATCTATGAAGGTGAAAAAATTTCAGGTAGCAACAAGAAAAGTAAATTAGAAACACATACCTTTCTATTCCTTTGCTAAAAATTTTGATTTACTATTTGTAATGTCTTTACATTTAAATTCTTCTTGTTGTGACCAAAGCCAAAGAGAGCTAAGCAAACGTTATACAACACTCAACCCAGTACTCTTCACGAAAGAATATCTCCAGGCATAGATTCTGTTAAGTATACCACTATGTGATCAATGGGAGGTCTCAAGGCAAATAATTGTGATAGAGAAGTGGGGGGGGCCTTGGTTTCACTTTTTTGCAGCTGTTGTGCGAAGGGTAAATTTAAAAAAGGGAATCATTCAAATCAAATTGACTATCTTATACCATATTATTTTTAAGAATTTGATAGTGCGAGTTGCTCATAGCAACCCTGGATCATAAAGTAGAGTGCCATATGGAGCAATATGGTACTGCTATTTTAATATTTGTGTTATACAGAAGATTGAAGGCAAATTGGCTAATTGAAATGTTAAATTTAATAAGTAATTTGTGTTCAGCTTGAGTTTCAACCACATTACCTTAGCATTTAGAATATTACTCAGTAGATCATTTATACAATTGGGTAAACTCTCTATTTCTAGCTTCTCCACTCCCACCTGAACAGCACTGAGAATCCAAGCTAAAATATCTGAAAGCATAGTAAATTATGTATTTAATGTTGGGTTGTCCACCTATTACAATCAACATTCCCATGTCCCACTCATTACCACAACCCAAAACGATCAGTTTAACACACATGTAAACTAAGGCCCCCTTGGCTGATTCCCCTCCCCGTCAATTTTTTGGCCCCAAGAATTAGACACAAAAAAAAAGGGCTAGTATCCACTTTTTTCCGGGGACAAGCCCTAGCCGGGAGAGCCATTCGAATAGAAATTAGGCACATCTTTTAGTTAAACCATGCACCCCCCATCACTCTGTTTAGTGACTCACAAATGGTGGCACAGCTCTGACATCTACTCACACACTCTTCACACCCTTCTATGACCCTTTGAGGGTAATCATAATACTGATGTAGACCTCAGTGGAAATAAGCTTGATATCCCAGATGCAATACATCCATTTCATTTTCATTTGAATGCACATTATTCTATTTATTTGTACATTTTTATTTAGCAGACACCCTTCCCTCAGGACAACCATAAGGATATTTTCGGTGCCCAATAATTAATGTGAAATCACCAATAGTTATGTATAATTTTTTCTTCCCGGGTTTAATTTAAAAATACATATTTAACCCTATCATCATGATATCCAGGCTTTCCACTAGACTAGTAAATACTCTCCTATGTGGACAGCAGGTCAGACTCTCCCATATAAAAGACTTCGGGTATGTTCACACGGAATAATTGTGGGGGAACATTTTGGCGCCTAATTGTGCCACAATACGCCCAAAATGCACCCCGCAATTAAGGTAATTCATTACACTCATAGCTTTGAATTATGTCAGTTTTCCACTTCTATGTGCCGAAAATGATTGAAGTGAATGGGGCCGCTCCTCCCCACCCTCCCCGTGCTTTAGAAATACGTGCCGCAATATGCCATATGAACATACCCTTCTTCTCACCTATCAAATCTAATTTGGCAGCTCTTCTCTCTTATCTGTATGTAACAGAGTATTGAGCATCTACAATGATTAGTTTCAGAGTTATAAACCCCCCCCCCCTCCTTGATTTACATTGACAGTATATAATTTTTGTGGAGAATCTTCACTGTAATGTCACAATTACCAGCAGTGAATAAAAAAACAACCTATGCTCTCCCCACTATTCTGTGTGGTGAGAAGCTCCAGGCTCCATCTATCCTGGCAATTGCACAACTACCACAATCATGTCTCCAGACTTGTTAGAAATACACACACACCGACCCCTTAATATTTAAAGGACCAGTGCAGAGTCCTAATTTCCTCCCCCACCTTTCCAAATATATTTTTGGGGACACTTTTGTTGAAATAACTGGTTTTAGTAAAAAGGAAAAAGATAAGTTATAAAAGCGCTATGTGCTGCTCCCTAAAAGTCACCTGGGCAGTGGTGAAAAGTCATCCCATCCTTGATGTTAGCATGTCTATTTTGTCTTAATTGATGCCTTTTTCTGACAAGCACAACCTTTTTCTTTTCATCACCGTTGTATTATTTCTAAAGTGATACCTCCAGTTCATTCTCTTGCATTTTCATTGTTATTACTCACATTGTCAGACTCTTTGCCTAAAAATTACTAATTATCTGCTTTAGTCTCATCCTCTCAATCATAACACTATGTACTGCAACATCATATATACTATATGATACATTGGTATGGACTCCACTTAATTTGTAAGTACTTTTGTTGTCTGCAGATCCCACTGATCCCCTGCCAAGATGGTCAGCACTTCCAAAACGACCTGAAATAAAAATTTTGAGGTGTACATTGATGTGGCAACAAAAAAATGCAAAAAAAATGTATCAGCAGCACTCCACAAATGGTAAGAGACAGTTAAACAATGAATATATGAACTATTTCAAAGCACTTTTCAGCTATTTCTAGAGAAATGAAAATCTGAGGTTCTTAGAGAATATTTTTGATCAAAACTGTGAAGAAGACCCATTCACCAATGACAAGGTGACCTCAATTCAGATGGGGACCTACACTATAGCATTGTGCCCTCTCAGGCCTCCATACTTTCATGGCATGAAGGTCTCTGCTATACTCTCTTCTGATTAAACACAGACTAAGTGGATGTTGGAGTGTACATCCAAAATGGAGGCAGCCACTCCCCTATGCCTACAATCTAAAAAAAACCTCAAAAACTGAGGTCACCATTCTGCCGGAGGATAGGACTTCACAGTTGGGTAAAAAAATTGTGCTCTAAGAACCTTTGATTTTCATGTGTCCTAAATGTAGCAGAAATGCACTTTGAAATAATTAATATATTCATTGTTTGTCTCATTGCGTTTGTGGAGTGCTGGAGTCTATTTTTGTGCTCCAAATGGCACATAGAAACTATTAGAAAAGCATTTCTGCTACTTTAAAAACATGAAAATTTGAGGTTCTTAGTGTACATTTTTTATCAAAACTGTAATAATCCAATCGACAAGGCAACCTCAATACAGGTGGGAACGTACGCTGTTTATTACCTCTCTTGGTACCTGTTCAGACCTTCACATTTCAGGGAGAGAAGAAGATTCCAGCTACAAGGTACTCTGCATTGATTTAAAAGTCTGTGCAGGTGGGCGGAGTGCAAAAGCCAAAATGGGGCATCCACTCCCCCATAAAAACAATCTAAAAATCAATATATGGTCTGCACATCCAAACCTTTTTTGAAAACAAAAAATGAACATAAGTGCACACTGGTGTGGCAGCAAAATACAAGCACAATCCAATATCAGTAGCACACTACTAGCACTATAAAGCAATCAAAAGACACGAAGAAACTATTGAAAAAGAATTTCTGCTACTTTGAATACTTGAAAATTTGAGGTTCATAGTGCACATTTTTTTTATCAAAACTGTAACAAGTCCACCACCCACCTGCACAGGCTTGTAAATCAATGCAGAGTACCTTGTAGCTGTAATCTACTTTCCCTGAAATGTGAAGGTCTGAACAGGCACCAAGAGAGGTAATAAATAGCGAAGGTTCCAACCTGTATTGAGTTCGCCTTGTCGATTGGTGGTGGGCTTATTACAGTTTTGATCAAAAATGTACACAGTGAAACTCAAATTCATGTATTCAAACTAGCAGAAATGCTTTTCCAATAGTTCCTATGTGCCTTTTGATTGTTTTTCAGTGCTCATAGTGTGCTGCTGATATCCGATTGTGCTTGTATTTTACTGCCACAACAGTGTGCACATATGTTCATTTTTTTCATAAAACTTTTTTGATGTGTAGACCAAATATTGCAGTTTAGATTGTTTTTGTGCTCCTGTCTGAATACTGTGGTGGATCTGGTATGCCTGTCCTGATCCCCGGTCTATTCACTATGATTACTATATTCCACTTGCACAGATCTATTGCCTGTGTCCCAGATCTATTGCCTCACCAATCTGTATTGCATCAGATGTTGCATCTGGACAATGTAATGAGAGTAGTGATCCAGGGGCTCCTGAAGTTAAGAAACAGCCTTTGTAGGGGTTTAAAGAATGAAGACCAGGGAACTTTTTGACTGCACTCATCAGTGTAGCTATTCCACAAGTCCATATGCAACCACTGGATTCACCATTGTCTACTGGTAGGCCTTGTATTTCTAGGAGATGCTCTTTCACACTGTTCTTCCCTTTTGTTAGAGCTGAGAGGGAGAAATTTATTCCAATTATATGGCACTGGATGCAAGCTACATTTCATAAAACACACAGGAGAGTCTACAGTGTGAATTAGGGGATGCTTACTGCATTAACATCGGACTCAGAGCAAAGCAAGTGCAGTCTGGTGCATCTGCCCACCCTGTGTCAGTGTGACTACAGCATCTAATCCATGAAACAGTAGTGTGGAGCTTCCTTCTGCCTCCCAATCACTTGCTAATCAAGGGATGCCATTTGGTTGTTATGGGAGCTGGAAGCCTAAATAAAGCCCATAAGTCTGCCATGATCGTGCTTCTTTGAGTACCGCAATTTATTGTACAATTGATCAAGCGATTGCATCTTTAAGGCCCTTTAGAGGACTTAGAATTACTGTCTGAGGAACCAGTCAGGGGCGCACGAATTACACAGACAGAGTGAGGCCCAGACGCTGTTCCCAACCACTGTCCCTGCTTTTTGGGGGTGCCTGACTCCTTAACAAGCCGGCCCCAACCGAAGACTGCGAGATACACTGAATAAGTGGAAACACAGGAGGCAGACAAAACAAACACTGAATACAAAACGTGGAGGGTCAGACGAGCCAAATCAGTAACTGTCGAGAGATGCAGTACAAAATCAGACAAAGTCAGGAAACACAGAAATCAGCAAGAAAAAGGGCTAGCTACAGGTAAGTAAGAACCCAATATAGCAGGCAAGAGTGAATGGCAAAGAATTTCCTTTTATAGGGGAAACCCGAGAACACAAAAAAGAGGTGATAGGTGGAAGGAAACAAAGACTGGTTGGAATACAAGGCTGTCAATCAAGGAGACCTGCCAGAAGGCAGGTTAACTAAATGAGTGCTGTAAGATTCCTGACCACGAGCGTTGGCCAGGAATCAATTACAAATACAGAACAGGAATGACAGAGTTCACACTGGTGAACACAAATAAAAAGCATTAAATCCGAAACCACGGCTTTTGTTGCAACGGCCATAGCCGGCGACCAGAGCTCATAGCTGGGGTCTGTCAGGCACAATCATGACATACTGTGAATGTTTTTTCAAATACATTTTAAAAGTTCAGAACACTTTATTTTTTCCATTTATCATATAAAAATTGTAAACATAATGTAAGCATCCATAAAAATCCACTCAATTAAAATGTAACAGTATGTATCCTAAATTTTAAACATCTCCTTGCCATCCAAAAGGTTGGCATAAAAAGTGATCAAAAATCATATATAAAAAATCAAAATGGTACCAAATAAAAATTTTATCTTGTCCCACATCAACAAAAATTATAAAAGTTGCAAGTCTCAGAAAATGGAAAGAAAGTTATACTACTCAGCGTTCCAAATATATTGTATGGTGCCCTTAATGCTACCATAAAATATATGATTTAGCCTTCAAAATAAAAGCCCTCATATGGCAATGTTTACAGTCAAATATGACTCTTGGTGGGCAGAAATAAAAAAAAGAAACTGTTGCCAGAAATCACTGTGTTGGAAAAGGATTGAAACTAAATATTTTCAAATTAAATGTCATCTATGAAATTAAAAATGAAAGGAGATAAACATAAAACGACGATAACACTTCAAAAATGGCTTCAGGTGCTCTGGCACAAGTATAATTTTATTGTTTTGAGAAGAAATTACACATGTTTAAATGAATGTGTGGATTTGTGATGTTCTATAATTCATTTAGTAATTTAATGGTACAGCTGTTGCTGTGAAGATGTTCATTTGGCAGCAAAAATGGCTAATTAATTTGTACAATTTCCAACTGATTGGAGACAGATACATAAAAATTAATATATATACACATTGTATGTTGGGAATTTCTAATATACACAGTACATTAAGAAGTAAGAGGCTTATTACCAGAGAGACTAGTAATGCTCATTCTTGAATTATAAATTTCTAACTATAAATATAAAAAGACTCAAAACATCAGTCATGGGCAGCACTGTTCATGTCATTCTCAAATCATCCATAGAAAATATACAGTATCTAAATGTCATGATCAGACGGTGGATTCTCTGGGTCACTGATGGAGAGGACTTGAACCATGCCAGGGAGCGGAGTCCAATGAGCCGACTGGCACACACCAGAGCCCACTGCAAGGCTATTTGGACTTGGCTGCAGGGAACTCCCAGGTCACTATCCCTGAAGTGGCCATTCACGATGACAGCCACTGTGCGAAGGGAGTTTACAGACTACTTGCCAATGCCCTATGACTGACCGGGAGACTCCTGCAAGTTAGAGAGAGCTCCCAGACTCCTGCAAAAGTTAGTAAATGTCCCGCATGAGCAGCTTTTTTTTGGCACACAGGGGGTCAGCTTTTGTCTGTGGTTTGCGGATTCAAGCTGTCCCCTTTCGCACCCACATGTTCATGTTCTACCCGAAAACCGGGCGTAAGAATGAACATGTTCTAAGTTTTTCGGAACGCCAGTGGTGTGAAAAAACCGCCTGCCGGAAAATCTGGGCAGTGTGGACTGCAGAATGTTATTTTATAAAATTCTCTGGGGGAGCGTAACATGTCAGTTGTCAGACGGTTTCTAAATCCGCAAACCGACTGAAAAACAAGGAGACAAGCCCTTACAGTGAGGCAAGTGACTGGAACTGTAAGAGCAAAGGTGGCAGAGTGTTGCCTCAGGGAGAAGAGATGGTGTTTTGGGGGGAGAGGCAGAGCATAAGGAAGAGATAGAACTGTGAGAAGGTAGTCAGGGAAGATGGTGGGGGTAGTGCAGAAGGGATGGTGGTTGGAGTAGTGCAGAAAGAAGAGATGGAGCCTTGGGGAGATAGTCAGGGATAATGGTGGGCATGGTTTATGCAAATCCCTGGGACAGTGCTCAAAGTGCATTTCAACTCAAGATCTCCCTGATGTCCACTTTCAAAAGTTGGAAAGTACAGTTTCCAGGAAGCAGGTAGAAGCATTGTCAAGTCACAGGCAATAAGGTCATAGCAGGCGGCAGGCAAAGACATAACCAGGTTACAGTTAAAGAGGTCAGGGTAGGTGGCATGCAGAGAATAGTCTGTAAATGTAAGCCAGGAGTCAAAACCAGGATATACCATAAACTGAGAACACGACAAATTCTAGCTGATGAACTCCAACAAAGTGCAAGACAGCCAGAGGAAAGTATCCTAATAAAAAAGTAGGAGGTATTGGGGTGATTGCGTGTCAAGAGTACACTGGCCCTTTAAATCTTAAAAAGCTGGTGTGTACACACCCTAGAGGACGAGAGCACACGCACAGGCCCATAACTGAGACAATGAGTGGAGCAGGAGCGGGGTAAGGTGAGTGTCAGGCAGGATAGTGACAGCAGAAAGGAGCATGCCCGTAGCGTGAGGTGGGGACCGCGGCACGCATTCTGACACTAAATGAACAATAATATGATAATTTTTTAACAAATTATTGAGAAAAAATAAGAGAAGTCACTATCCATAAGAGCTTATGTTGTAAATAGAATCAGAGGAGTAACACAGTAGGTGGAAGGTGCTCATTTTATACAGGATAATCCAGTGTTGCTAAAAGGAAAATAAAAAAAGGTGCATGAACCCATCAATTAGCTAGAATAGCCATAACTTTTGTTCTCCTTTAATTAAGTGAATCAAAACAAGGGACGGTGCTCACTGCTCCGGAGTTTATGACAGCAATTACCCAGTCACTCTTGCGGATACTCCTCTTTAGAGAAAAGACGTTATTTTATTTTAAGCTCAAAACAATGCATTTTCGTGTTTTAGGTCTTAACACTTTGTCAGGTTTCCATGTTGTTCATACCTAAAAACATGAAATGTGTTGTGTTTATCTTAAAATAAAAGAAAATCTTTTCTCTGAAGAAGAATATTCTCACAGGTCTTTATAAACGAGTGGGTATTTGCCATGCTGAACTCCAGAGCAGTGAGATCCGTCCTTATCTTTTGATTTTTCTACTGAGCCTCGGTAAAGGGTTATCACAGCGGGCAAACCAGCTGTGGACTCCCGATCATCAAACTGATTTGAAAAATACATGCAGAAAATTGTGCCTTCTAGATGCACAACTAGACAAGCTTAGTGTGCTATTGCATGTTACAACACACCACCGTGTCCTTGCATAGTACACTAGGGAGCATCTGGATATTTGTTTTTTAACCTTTAAGTTGTTGGGTAGACATATAAGCCCCCTAGTAGGTAGGAAGCTTTACCGGCCTTCCAGAAGGTAGGTAAGTAAATATGCCGCCCATTAAGTAGGTAGGTAGTAATATTGAATGTCCATTTAATAGATAGGTATGTAGACCTCCATTAGGTAGGTTTATAGGCACACTGTAGGTAGGCACAGAGGCCCCCCATTAGGTAGCCCCCTTGTAGGTAGGTAGGTATAGAGGCCCCTATTAAGTAGGAGGTTAGTAAAATTGCCTCCCCTTAGGTTGGCAGGCATATAGGCACCCCATTTGATAGGTTTATAGACCCTCAGTAGGTAGATATAAAGGCCCACTGTAGGTAGGTTGCCATATATGCAGCCTGTATATAGATAGCTAAATATACAAACCTTTGTAGATGGTAGGTATATATGTCCCCTGTAGATACATAGATATACAGCCACCTGTAGATAGGTAGATACATTTGCCCCCTGTATGTAGATATACAGTCTCCTGTAGGTAGTTAAGTATATATGCCTCCTGTTGGTAGATTGGTATACAGCTTGTTGTAGATATACAGCCCCCTGTAGATAGTTAGATATATTTGGTCGTAGTAGGTATGTTTACAGCCCCCTGTAGGTAGCTATTTAAATAAAAAAAATGATACTCACCTCTCCCCATTCCCTGGTCGAGCAGCTAGCTCCGGGCATCTGATAAGGCAGAAGCCTAGGGCCTATCCCCTATGCTTTCATCCTAGGAAATACAGTGGTGCAAAGGCATGATAATATCACTGTATAATGCCTTCTGTGCCACTTAATCCTGAAAGTCACCGGCTCACAGGAGTAGTAACTCAGCGGGCCAGAGAGCTGATAGCTCCCTGTTCCACCATCATTTTCAACTGTATGCGCATCCTGAGGATGTGTGCTACCCGTAAATATAGAGTGTGAATTGCATTGTGAATCTGCTGACCCTTATCCCTTTAGGGATTTGAACCATTTTGAGCATTATGTATCCTTGCACAACACCTCAATGTGAGCAGATTACTTATATCATTTTTATAATCACAACTGTAAAAGGTTTCATGAAGGAGCAATTCCTTTTTTCCTATTTGCTTTCTTCCACTTACAGCGATTGACAGTTTGATAGCTTTCTCTGTATCATTGTGTGTACAGAGCCATGACTGTATGTGTGCAGAGTAAGCATGATTTCTACTGTCTTTTTACTCTGCTTTTTACTAATAATCCTACTCTAAATCATATAAACCAATGCAGAGTGTGGAAAATAAGTATTCTCACCTACAAAGAATGGAGAGATCTGTCATTTTATCATAGGTAGTCTTCAACTGTGAGAAACAGAATCTAAAAAAATCCAGAAAATTGTATCATATGATTTTAAAATAATCAATTTGTATTTTATTTCATTAAATACATTTTGATATAGTACAAAAACAGAACTCATTATTTGGTACAGAAACCTTTGTTTGCATTTATAGAGGTCAGAGGTTTCCTATAGTTCTTGACCAAGTTTGCACACACTGCAGCAGGGACTTTGGCCCACTCCTCCATACAGATCTGTCACCGGGCTACACTGAATTTCAACTCCCTCTAAAGATTTTTGATTGTGTTTAGTTCTGGAGACTGGCTAAGCCACTCCAGGACCTTTAAAGTCTTCTAACAGAGCCAATCCTTAGATGCCCAGCCATGACCCATCTTGAATGCTCTTACTGAGGGAAGGAGGTTGTTGGCCAAAATCTAGTGATACATGGCTCCATCCATTCGACCTTCAATATGGTGCAGTTGTCCTGTCCCCTTTACAGAAAAGCAACACCAAAGTATGATGTTTTAACCCCCTCATGCTTCATGGCTGTGATGGTGTTCTTGGGGTTATGCTGATCTTTCTCTTCCTCCAAACACAGTGAGTGGAGTTGATACCGAAAACTTCTATTTTGGTCTCATCTGCCTACTCCCATGCCTTCTCTGCATTATCCAAATGGACATTTGTGCACTTTGAACGGACCTGTGCTGACGTGAGCAGGGGGACCTTGCGTGCCCTGTAAGATTTTAATCCATGACGGCATAGTGTGTTACTAACATTAATCTTTGAGGCTGTGGTCCCAGCTCTAGTCAGGTCATTAGTCTGGTCCTCCCATGTAGTTCTGGGCTGATTCCTGACCTTTCTAAGATTTATCCTTACTCCACGAGGTGAGATCTTGCATGGAGTCCTATACCGAGGAAGATTGACAGTCATCTTGTGTATCTTCCATTTTCTATTAATTGGGCCAACAGTTGTTGCCTGCTCACTAAGCTGCTTGCCTGTTGTCCTGCAGTCCATTGAAATCTTGTGCAGGTCTAAAATTTTGTCGCTGGTGTCCTTAGTGTCCTTGGTGTCCTGGTGTCCTATTTTTTCTCCAGTACTTCATGGTGGAGAAGTTGGAGTGTGACTGAGTGTGAGGACAGGTATCTTTTATTTAGGTAATGAGTTCAAACAGGGGAAATTAATACGGATAATGAGTGGAGAGTAGGAGGGCTTCTTAAAGAAACACTAACAGGTTTGTGAGAGTCAGAATTCTTGCTGGTTGGTAGGTGATAAAATACTTATTTTATTAAATAAAATGCAAATTAATTATTAAAAAATCATACAATGTGATTTTCTGGATTTTTTTTTAGATTCTGTCTCTCACAGTTGAAGTTTTCCTACGATAAAAAATACGGAATTCTCCATTCTTTGTAGATGGGAGAACTTTCAAAATTGACAGTGTGTCAAATATTTTTTTCCCCAATGTATAACAGAGCTCAGTTTCTCTCTTTCTATTATTTCCAGCTCTCAGATAGAGTAGCAAAGACCACCTCACAGGTTCACGTTGATAGAAGCTCGATTGAGTGATTGATTAAAGGTGCATTTGTCTTATTGTCAAATTATCATGGTTACAACCTAAGGCCTCACTTACACGTCTGTATGAAAATATGAATCAAATATGAGTGCGTAATATGGAATATTTTATTTTATTATTATTTGTTCCATTTTTGAATTCTAATTTTTTTTTTTGTTCCTTATTTTGTTATAAGTTGTTAATTTCATCTGCATTTGTTCTGTTTTTTGCTAAAGTATCAACTTTTTTTGCTGCTTGGGTAATATTGCTGAAATATAGATTTAAAAAATGAAACAAATACAGACTTTGAACTGTTTAATAACAGAACGTGTTAATATTTTCAACCTATTTTAACTCTATAACCTATGACGAAAATCTGCTGTGAGGAAAAATCTGTAAGACCTCAAATTGTTACTGTCTCTGTAGCCCTTCATTCTCTGAACAGACTACACCTCCCAGCACAAAAGTAGGCCTCACTCAGCAACACCACTCATATTGATGATTAATCTTGCTTGAATAGGGTCCTGTTAGACACAATACTGGATTAACCAAACTTGTGAAAAAAAAGGCTCTGGAAATTCTGGACCCCAACTTTTTCTCTTATGCTATCCCTGGCGCTAACTGTATCTATTACCTATAGTTTGGATTAGAATTTGTAGAAGTTAACCTACCTTTCTGCATTGCTCCAAGCATCATGTCATTCCTGCTATGTCATTACTTTAGGTGCGATTGTCTGGTTTCACTTCTGGTTACCCTCACGCTGGACGTTGCACATCACTTCCAGTTCCCAAAACATAGGAAACTAAAAGTGAAATCGGACAGTTACACCTGAATTGATGACGCGGCAGTAGTCATGTATGACATGGAGCGATGCTGAAAAGTAAATAAACCCCTTAAAATAAAAAAATAAAAACCTTTAAACCAATTCCAAATGTAGATTACATTCTGTTCAAATTTGACATAAACCCTAATCTGAGGAACAATATTAATGATGGTCCTAAATCTAAAATCAATAGGTATCAACAAAGTTGATTTTTTTTACTATGACTTTATTATTAAAATATGCTAAAATATTCCCCAAGTAGAACAGGACAGCAAGTCTGGGGAAAATTGCCACAAAAGTTTTTGAACTTGCTTCAGAAAGAAATTGTGTTTACAAATCAGTCGCACAAATTTCGTTCCACCATGCACAGTAAACAACCATAAAAGTAAATTCTTTTAAAATGTCTAATTTTCTTTTGTGTGAAGAAAAAAAAAATGAAAAGACTGTCACAAAATTCAGATGAAAATGATATTTAAATTAGCTTGAATTAGCCATTATTAGCCAAGTACAAATGTATGCATACCTTATACTGTGTTACATCATGTCACCATAAATTGAGGGATAGGGGTTTATGTAATACAAGATTCGAGTTACTGTTGATTTTTTGCCAATTCTCACCAAAAAAATGATTCAAGAAGACCCTAATCCAAATTGCAACCCTAGTAGTTTTAATCTAAGATTGTAACTTGAATTCTTGAGAATTATCTCTTTATTTGGATAGGCAAACATGCTATTCACAGTTGCTTGCTCTCAACACATAGAGGCCTTAACAATAATTGCTAAGTGAGCCTGGCACTAATTGAAATTAGATATTTACAGTTCAACCACGTACTTCCTGGCCTTCCTATGATGCCTTCTTCTGAAAAACTCCCAGTCCACCTAGATCAGGATTGCCAAATTGCAGACTAATACATATACAACTAATGACGTAACCTAATAAAGTAGCAGTATTGAAAAAGAAATAATAATTAATATTATATATAATCAAATGCTGAAAATCCCCTCTAAGTGACAGAAAACAGAAAATGACTGATCAGAAATAGTAATTTAATATACATTGTATGCTTGAAATAACCAAGTACAATAAGGCAAATGACTGAATAGTATGAATGGTCTCAGTATTTTCACTTTTTCCTCTCCTTGACTCTTTGCTTATTGACTCTTTGACTTATTGACTCTTTGACTTATTTACTCTTTTTTTATTTTTACATAGCTCAATGTTAATTTCTAAATATTCAGAAAATTTACTCTGGTGTAACTCTCACCTTTTCCTTCCCACTATAAAAGGTCTTCTCAGCTTCTGACTGTTCCCATTTATGCCATTCCCATTGGATTCTTCTTCTGCTTCCCATAAAACACCTTATCCCTGGCTAGCAAGTTGCTACCAAGAGATGGCAGAGTCCAATTGTAATGAGATCTGGATACATGACTGGGTCTCATTACAAGTAGAGTCTGAGCTGTAAAGTGTTACCCCCAACATTCGATTGAAGTTAAGGCATAAAAGAAATGAACAATTGATTAAGCACAACTGAATGCCTTGTGTTTTTTGCTACTTGTTGGTCTATATCGTGTGCGCTGTAAGGATAGAAGTCATCAAACTAACCTAATTTGTGTTTATAGAGAGGTGTATGGAAGCCCCACCAGAGGAGCATATAGTGTTTTAGGACGTTATAAAAGCATTTGAGTGCTCTTCATAGACACTTAGTGGATAAAATTAGGTCTAAAGTTTTTTTTGTTTTAAACTCTATAATTTGTTATCAGACTTAAAACTAGTTATGGACTAGTTGTGGTAAATGATTCTCCCTCCAATGCTCTAGAATTCAGAGCTGGGTCTTCTATTATTCAGCTTATTATCATAGATGTAGAAGATAATAATAGTTTCTATTTTATAGCAGATGACAGCAAGATTTTGAAGTGTACTGCAATAAATAGAAGATGTTCATATAATAAAAACAAAATGATAGATACATGACAAAATGATCATATAAAAAGCTTGGAACTTTAATTTGTATAAAACTAAAAAAGAACAAGATGTTTTGTGGCAGAGACTAAGTTTAAAATTTGCCAAAGCTGTCCTTGTTGTATCAGTGTAATTCTGATTGTGTTGAAAATAATAATAATAATAATAATAATAATAATAATAATAATAGGCAATAAAACAAGCTACATAAAATAATTCAACTTTTTGAATGTACATAAATAAAAAAAATATTAGATACAAATATAAAGAGAATAATAGATGTGATACATAGAATACAACAAACTTATTAAAACAATTTTACTTCAAAACTGATCCATATAATGCAAGCAAAAACCAACAGACTTGTAGAAGATTTGTAATATCTCATAAATGTAAAGTCCTGTACTACAAATAAAGTAATGGAGGCCAATGACAAAAATTACAATTTATGGTGAGTACTTTAGAAGCGCATAACATAATATTTTTACGTAAATGTAAATTTATTATTTTTCTTCTTGTATGTAAAATGTATGATTCTAAATACAGAATTTCGGTAATATACATATATTTATATATATTATTGTTATTATTATAATATATTATATTATAATATATATTATTTTAATAATATAAATATATGATGGACCCCAAAAAGGTAAAAGATTAAAGATATGTTTATGGTTGTACAAAAATGGCACTTTGTAAAGGAGGATAGAAGAAACCTCAGGACAGACAATATTCATTACACTAGGCAAGCAACAGAAAGTATAGGAAACTCAAAATATATATCAGTAAGAAAAATGCCAATAAACTTTAGAGGTAAGCGTAAGAGAGAAATTACAATACCTGCATTACTGTTGAATGTCCAAGTTGTTGTCAAGTGAAATGAGTCCAAACCATGCAGATCCATAGACAAAACCTTCCAGCTCTGAATTTATATTTGAAAGTCTGAAATGAATCTATTTCCTTGTTAAAGAAATGCATCTAGTAAGCTGATCACATGTAATCCAGTCCCTGATAAGAGACATGGAGAGTCAGGACAAAGGGAAACTGCTGTTTAACAGTATCCTAATTTAACCCAATGAAAGCCTAACTGCAGCAGACTATTACTTCAAAGCCTAGGCAACTGAAAGTCCTTCCCAAGCTGAGAGCATTCACATCTGCATTACAAAAGAAGGCCTTATAAAGAATACCAGGCCATTGTGTTGAGGCCTTTAATTTCCGCAGTTTAATTATTAATAAGTCACACCTTTGATGCATACTGTAATAGAGATGTGCTGTTTGTTATGGCTTTACGCCACAAAAATGCAATTCCGATGTTCTTTTTTTTGTTTTCAAAAATAATCTTTTTCTATGTGATCTTAGTTTCCTGGCTTCACTTTTTTCTTTGCAGTTTGTATAAAGAGGGATCCTGTGATATGCTGTAGCATGTAACCTAGCTCTTCACAAATATTTACTAGTCATAAGAGCACATAAAGTCTAAAGGCTGAATGAGGTAACAGAAAACCAGTTACGTATAATATGGATTAAAATGTAGGTAAAAACTCATATAATTTAACATATAACATAAAGTGAACCAAAAAAGAACTGTAAATGGTAACCCATTTTTACTTTTACCAGACTCGTGCCTTAATTTGATATCACGTGTTCCCCAAAAGTCTGTTTTGCAGGCGTTCCTTCTTCTGTACCCAAATATTGTTATCAATATTATAATTACTACTATCGTTATCATTTTTCTATTATTAATACTACTAATAATAATACCGAGCATCAGTATACAAATTATTATTATTAATAATAATATGATATTATATATAATATATTTCAGATATTGTAATAATATTAATATGATATAATAATAATAATAATATTATTATTATTATTATTATTATTATTATTATTATTATTATTATTTCATTATAACAAATTATTTGCAGACTGATGATGAGTATTATTACTATTATTATGATTATTATTATTAAATTGAAGCGCCATTCATTCCAGGCCACTGTACATCTGAAATGTATATGACAAAAACAAGTACACTGATCATCAATAGATGATATACAAAAACACAAACAATGGTATAAATCCTAGGAAAACAATAACATTTTACTTTTAATGATACAATAATAAAACTTATGCAAGGGATAAACACTACACCAAACTGACAGAAGAACTAACCCTATCAAAACTGACTACCTATGACACATGGGAAGATCGCCCTAATAAGGGCGTTCCCAAACAGGAACCTATCTAAACTATACCCTAACACAAGCTAAAGAATGTTACTAACAGTCCAAAATACAAGATATAAAGAATAGGACTAAATATGAAATGTCCAAATATATTAAGAATCGACCTAATTAATAAATAGAGAAAGTAGAATATAAAATAGTAAATCCACAATCAAAATATATATATAGCAATGATGTATACTAGGTCCATAATAACTAGTGAAAAAAAGGTCCACTATGTACACTAAACATCCCAAATAATGTGTTTCACATCAAACATGAAAAAACTTTGAGATTCTCGGTTCACATATTTTGATCAAAAGATATTTAAGCTGCCCACGACTTTCAACGTGATCTCAAATAGGGCAGTCCTACGCTATATCTTTTACATCTCAATAGAGCCACATTCAGTCCTCTCACTGGGTCCACCGACCTCCTTTATCCAGAGAGAAAAAATATAAAAACACCCAACCTGAAAGCTGCACTTCTTATGACAGCCTGTGAGAGTGGGCAGGTGCAGAAAATCAAAATGGAGGCACCCTTTCCTCCCCATATAGGTTTAAATCAATATATACGCAAAATAACATATGGTTCTGCACCAAAAAACACTTCTGAAAAAACATATGTAAACCTTGGTGCCACTGGCAGGGCTGCGGCACACATATATATATATATATATATATATATATATTATCATGTAAAACACAACGCACACCACTGCCCGCGGCACCCTACTGCAAAAAGGGCAACACATTACGTGGAAATCCCTACAGAAGCATTTATGCTGTCTATCATACATGAAAAAAAATGAATTCTCTGGTTCACTATTTTGATCAAAAGATATATTAAGGCTGGCCCTACTGACTTTCAACGTGATCTCAAAAGTAGGGCAGTCCTAACGCTATATCTTTTACATTCATATGTAGAGCACATTCAATTAGTATTTTTCATGTATGATAGACAGCATAAATGCTTCTTTAGGGATTTACATCAAACATAACACCATTTCCACGCGTTTTCTCCAAAAAGGAATGGGTTCATCGTGGAAAGGCAGAACGGTCCCAAGTATCATGAACTGCACAGTAGTCAGCGATAGTTGGGAATTAGTTGGGAACTATCGCTGACTACTGTGAAGTTCATGATATTTGGGAATCCGTTTCTGCGCCATGTAGGACTCCAGGTTGTATATGTTTTTGTATATCAGGATCCATGATTGGACCATCCAGGACCTCAACCGCTACCCTGGTATAATCGGTTAGATCAAGAGGGTCGTGAGTTGCTAAGTATAACTTATATATTTACCCACTGTTTGTACACCACCCTTTATTTTCCCTCATGAACCCCATTCATTTTTTGGGGAGAAACGCATTGGAAAGTGGTGTGTTATGTTTGATGTGAAACACATTATTTGGGATGTTTAGTGTACATAGTGGACCTTTTTTTCACTAGTTATTATGGACCTAGTATACATCTTTGTTATATATATTTTTTGATTGTGGATTTACTATTTTATATTCTACTTTCTCTATTTATTAATTAGGTCCTATTTTTGATATATTTGAACATTTCATATTTAGTCCTATTCTTTATATCTTGCATTTTGGACTGTTAGTAACATTCTTTAGCTAGTGTTAGGGTATAGTCCCGGTTTGGGAACGCCCTTATTAAGGCGATCTTCCCATGTGTCATAGGTAGTCAGTTTTGACAGGGTTAGTTCTTCTGTCAGTTTAGTGTAGTCTTTATCCCTTGCATAAGTTTTATTATTGTATCAATAAAAGTAAAATTTTATAGTTTTCCTAGGATTTATACCATTGTTTGTGTTTTTGTATTGCATATTGTTTTGGGTATATCCGGGGTCATTTATCTGTGTAGGAAGTGCTTCTCCCCCTATTTATTTCAAGTGGAGAAATAGTGGTTTGTTCATCACTAGATGAGCAACAAATTGATATAGAATGAGAGAAGGCTTTGTCTACAAGGGCATTGATTCTGCAATGGATAGGGAGGGAGACAGAAGGTGAGGGACAGACATATTTGTAGTTATAGTGGCAGCAGGTTTATTTAAGGTTTTGAATGTGGGAAGGAATCTGATGTGTTGGGGTAGTGAGTGAGTGAGTATGGGGGATGCATAGGAGACATCTAGGAGGTGGTTTTGTGTGAAGTAGATTCGAGAAGGGCAGAGGGTTGTCTCCCCTTGCTGTTTTACCAAGCCCCAGTCAACTTCAGACTCACAGTTTCTGGTCAGGCTGTGGGTGGTTCTACAGCAGTGATTGGCTTATTAGCTTTGCTATTTCTAGTAATTTCTGTTACAGTGATATGAGTGCTGGAGTTTTTTTTTTATCTGTAGTGTACAATGCTACAGAGTTCTAGAGTTAAAACTTGTCAATAACTTAGGTAAACAAGCTCCTATGCTAGAGATAAGACTCAGCAGGATCTGATTCACTATGGTAGGATGGCAGATTGGAGCAATCAGATAAGAGAAAGAGCAGGAAGAAGTGGACGGTAACCAACAGAATAGAGAAAATCTTTATCTCCTGAACAAAGCAAAATCAAACAGCAATGTAATTTGTAATAATTTCATTTACCTTTCCCTACATGTTTAAAGGGGTTGTATAATTTATTGAATGGTCTTCAGAATAAGGGGACAGTGAAAACAAGCAACTTTGCAATTGGATGTCATTAGCAAAACTGTCTTGTTATCACAGGATCCCTTATCTTCGGTTTCTGTTTACATTGATATCCAGTGCTGGTCCAATCCCTCCTTCTTGCATTTCACTAGCTGAGAGCTCATTTACATTCTGTTCCGCCCATGGTCGGCCGTATTCACGGAGCTTGCATTCCTGTCTTTCACTCAAAGTAAGGGACCGGCACATTTTCACGCTGCGCAGTCAGAAGAAACAGAATTACACTGCAGGGCTTCCATAATCAGGAAACAGCACAATTGTGTGTCGTTCCCTGCCTCTCCTGCATAGAAGGGAGATCTGTGCCGTTCATAGAAAGCTGTAACAAATCTTCAGCTGGGGAGAGGAAAAGAGTGCTCAGTCTAGATTGACTGCAGCCTGTGTTATGTATACAGCTCTTACAAAATCAGACTGATAGGGAGAGACACAGTGATATGTGGACTCCGACAGCGAGGGGGGGGAGTCTCGGGAGCCAGCATGAACAGTGAAGGGGGGATGATGTCACCCAGCTGGGAGGGAAAGAAACGGCACTGCATTTCTAGAGTTGAGAAGCTGAAAGCAGTATGAATCAGCCGAACTAAAGAAGCGATACATCCCCTTTAAAGCTAATCAATGTGGTGAGAAGACCCCTTTAAGTGAGTGGAGGCATCAGGAGATTAAAGAAAAGAAGTATTTGGGACAGGTTATGGAAAACCTTGTATATCATCATTTATACAGATGTAGCAAAGATAAATTTGACAATGCACTATGATATCACGACACAAAAAGTTATCTCAACTTTTCCAGTGATTTCAGTTGTTTTTGTTGTGATTTAAAACAGATAACAGGGAAAGCTATGATAACACTGTCGTGTTAAACTTTGCTACATCTGTAATTTGAACTACGATGCTGGGCAATAGGTAGCTAGTTTAATATAAAAACCCTCTGTCTCAAATTACTTTGGTTGCACCAGGATTGCCCCCCTCTTTACCACTAATATCTTGCCCTGTCTATGCCAATCAGTAGTACTCTGTACATACTGGTATTGATACTAAGGCTCTGTCCACAGGACTAGGATTAATAGTGAGATTCCAGCTTGAAATCTTTGTTTAAAACTGAAAGAAACAAATTCTCATTGACCTCAATAGAAAATGCCCATTGTAGTTCATACGACACGTATTTTCATCACGCATTTTTCAAAACCGATGCAGGGTAAAAAAAAAAAAAACCTTGAACATGTGCATTATTCCACATGGAAATTTACTATTGCTGTTAATGAGGATGGCTGAAAACCTCATGCAATACATTCCTAAGACATTGCATTTGATTTTTCAGCCAGATCCACGTCCAAAACCACATAGGCATAAATGGAACTCTTTCTGACTGTAAAAGCATGTGTAAAACCAAATCTGAAAAAGTACACCAGTGAAGTTGATTCTTGGGACCCACCAGTTGAGCTGACTCTTGGGACACAAGGGAAGTTGATTCTTGGGGCACAATGGAGCTGATTCTTGAGGCCCACGGGTGGAGTTGAAAATGTGGGTGAAGGGAGGGGAATAGGAAGTTTTAAGCTTTGTTTCCCACATTGATAAAGACTTTGGAGCCCATAAGGCATGAATCAATCTGTCCTATGGAAGATTTCATTCCTGATCCCAAAATTGCCATCAAAGTGGATATAGACATTTTATACAGCTACATAATTATTAGTATTTTTTTTTCGTTTTAAGAAGTTATCTAAGCCTTCTTGAAACCCTCAACTGTTCCTGCTTTGACCAGATCCTCAGGCTGGCTATTCCACAGATTCACAGCTCTCATGGTAGTTTTTCTCCTCTGGAAATTGAATCCTTTTTTTCTCTAGATGTAGGGAATGTCATACTTTTCTAGGGGCCATTTATATACTTATATAAAATAATCATATCTCCCTGAAACTGTCTTTTCTTAAAACTAAATAAGTTTAATTCTTGAGAAAAGATGGCTATGGGGTGATATGAGTACAGACTCACCTTGTTTTGCATCAAGTAGAAAAGTATTACCAAGTACTAATTATACAGGCAGTACAGTCAGTTTAACCCCTTAAGCACCAGGAATGAAAAGGCTTTAATGAACAATTAAATTTTTCAGCCTTCCTGCGTTTCAACAGTTGTAACTTTTTTTATTTTTTCAGTGACACGGTTGTCTGAGTACTTGTTTTATGCAATAATCGTGTTTTTTTGGATGTAGTTTTAATATACATAGAAATTACTGTGTAATTAAAAAAAGAATAATTTGCCTCGTGAACAGAAAAAAAATGTTTTTCTGCATTTGTTTTTTGTATTATTTTTAATACTGCATTTCACACTAAATAACCTGTTAGATTTAATCTTTGGGTTATTACGGTCGTATGGATACCTTATATGCGTATGGGTTTTTTATGTGTTAAGTATGAACAATCATTTTAGGGTGACATATATGAATTCGAATGTGTATTTTTTTTTTTTACTTGGCGGTGACAACCCAGTTCTAAATACCATATATACTCGAGTATAAGCCAACCCGAGTATAAGACAAGGTACCTACTTTTGCCACAAAAAAAAAAATGGGAACGCTTATTGACTCGAGTATAAGCCTAGGGTGGAAAATGCAGCAGCTACTGGTAAATATCAAAAATAAAAATGGTTACCAATAAAATTACATAGGCAGTTTAATGTCCCCCATAGGCAGATATATGTCCCCCATAGGCAGGTATATGTCCCCCATAGGCAGTTATAGGCAGGTATATGTCCCCCATAGGCAGTTTATAGGCAGGTTTATGTCCCCATAGGCAGTTATATGTCCTTATAGGCAGGTAATAGGCAGGTTATAGGCAGGTATATGTTCTAATAGGTAGGGTATAGGCAGGTATAGGCTAGGTATAGGCTGGTATAGGCTAGGTATAGTCAGGTATAGTCAGGTATAGGCTAGGTATAGTCAGGTATAGGCTGGGTATAGGCTGGGTATAGGCAGGTAATATGCAGTTATAGGCTAGGTATAGTCAGGTATAGGCTAGGTATAAGCAGGTAATAAAAAAACAAACAAACACTTACCTGACTCCCTCGCCGCTCCACCTCCTCGCTGTCCAGCCTCCCGCACGCTCCTCTGTCTTCCCAGCACAGGCGGGTGATGTCATCAGGCCGCGCACGCAGCGTGATGACACACGCTGCCTGTGCCGGAAACTCCAGACGGCCGCAAGTGTGCTTGCGGCCGTCCGGAGTCCACTGCGGAGCAGGGAGCACTCGCTCTCTGTTCCACAGTGGTATCTCCTCTCCTGCATGCGCTCCGGAGGAGTCGCATATAGGGGAAGAGATCGCCGACAGCGACGGGCCACGGCATTGTCCGTTGCTGTCGGCTGTGCTCGGGATTCTGCTATTCTGCTTCTTGAGGAGTCGCATATAGCAAGAAGCGTCCCTGTCGGCTCACGGGCCATCGCAGCGCCCGAGCGCCGACAGTGACTCGAGTATAAGCCGAGGAGGGATTTTTCAGCACATTTTTTGTGCTGAAAAACTCGGCTTATACTCGAGTATATACGGTAAATAGAGAAGAATGTAGAATACGACAGTATGAAGATTCTTGGCGCATTTCATAGAGCTTAATGCACCAAACTTCTGTTTGACGCATTACACTCTATGCCCATACAAAGTTTGGCACATTAATTAAGCTCTATATAATGCGCCAAACGTGTAAAGGCTATAGGATGGACATAAAAGAAAAGTCATCAGAATAGCATGTCAGTGAATAGAAACAATGGTAGTGATCTTGCTTGGTGGCCCACAGATCCCTGCAATACCTGTGCTGTGCTGGCTCTTGCTGTATGTAGAATAAAGGGTGGGAGCAGCAAAAATACACTTCAAAATGTCCCTTATTTCTCAACTTACACCAGTACAATAATAAAAAGTAATTTATGATAATTATCCAACTAAAGAAAATTAAATTATTTATATTTAATAAAAAAAATTATCATACAAAAATAATTTAAAAATATGTTATATCCCAAAAAGATAAAAATATTTCCTATAAAATGTATTTAAAATTCATAGAATCTAAAACTAATTTTACATTAAATAACACTCTGATGTTGTTCAGATTTTTTAACATTTTTCTACATTAAATTTGAAATTTACTTTTGCTGCTCTCACCCTTTATTCTACATACAAGAGCCAGCACAGCACAGGTCCTGCTGGGATCTGTGGTCCACCAAGCAAGATCAGTACCATTGTTTCTATTCACCGACTTGCTACTCTAATGACTTTTCTTTTATTTCCAGCCTATCTATAGCCTTTATACATGTTTGGCGCATTACTATGCGCCAAAGTTTCATTATGCGCCAAGCACACAGGCAGCGCAATGAACCATTTTTAATCACACAAAATCTACTTTCATACATTCAGGTGCATTATACACTGAATATAATGAATGCAATAATTCACTTTGAAGCGTCTTCCTTCATATGTTCTGCACATTACACTCTATGCCCATACAAAGTTTGACGCATTGCATAGAGCTTAATTAATGTGCCAAACTTTGTATGGGCATAGAGTGTAATGCGCCAAACTTTGAAAGAAGTTTGACACATTAAGCTCTATGTAACGCGCCAAAAATCTTCATACTGTTGTATTCTATACTCTTCTCTATTTATTTAGAACTGGGTTGTCAGCGCCAAGTGTAAAAAAAATATGCATTCAAATTCATACATGTTGCCCTTAATTTTTTTGCGTCACTTATTTATGTTTATAACTTTTTTTTTTTATTCCACTAAGGGATAACTGTTTTTACATGTTTTTTACACTTAATTATGTATTAGCATACTTCTGTATGACAGTATGGCACAGGCTGCTGTCAGGGCAACATACAGTGTGCCCTGATAGCAGGGTTTAGTATACAGACAGCGAAGGGACTTCTCTAGATCCCCAGGGCTAACTGCATAGACATTCCCCAGGCTTGGGAACTCTGGTGACTCAATGGGGTAGAGGAATCCACTTTGGTTATACCACGATCATGGTCTGCCACAATCAAAGGGTTACACAGTGGGGATAGGTTTCCTCTGTCATGCACAGAGACTGCTTTAGGAATGGAGCTATTAACTACAGCTCTATTCCTAGCACAGCTAAGGTGCTGGCAGCTGCAAAAACTATCTAAGGGCAAAAAAGCCTTTTGGCACCACTGCCAACAGAGAACACAATCTATTTGCTGTCAAAAGAAAGTGGGTGGTCATTAAGAGGTTAAAGGATATGATTGGGTGCCAGACTAAAGAGCCACCTCAAATACCATCAAATTCAGGTAAGTAAATGTATAGAGTCGCACTCTATAAGTAATGATTCACAATTTTATCTTCCAAGTCATTATAGAATTCATGTCCACTGTGTCTTATTGTACAATCTGTATAGTGAAGTAGCCTTTTTTAAGCTCAAATGTATGGTGGGCGAAGAAGACAAAAGAACCTGCCTATTTATTTCTAACCAATATGTTATTCTGAGATTGGAACTATACTGGTAAGTTCTGTAACCGCTCTTTGCTGGACACATATAGTCAGCTTCTGTGGTCTTCTCCCACCATACGTTTCAGCTTGAAATAGGGTGTTTACCCAAAATATTGTATACTGATTGAACAATAAGTGGACAGGAATCTTATAATGACAACCAAAAATAAATAAGCTGGTTTGGAGCGCTGGCCATATGCGTGAGATATCCAGCTTCACCATAAACATTCCTACATGGATGAGTGTCTATGTGTAATTCAATCAGTTGGAGTAAACCATTCCCAGATACGTCTAGCAGCTTCTCTCTTGTGGTAACAAAGGCATTGACAAATTGGTAGGATTTCTCAATGAATTGTGCAAATGACGTGGTAGAAGTCTATGCTAATTAAATCACATCCCATTACCAGTTTTGCAATATTACGTTGAAGGTATATATTCCAAGTTTCCCTGTTCTATTTGGTTTCGTGGTAAAAGCAGGAGTTTCACAGCGTGCTCAATAAAATTTAATAAAGTCTCTTTCTTCATCACAAAACACGGAATGGAAAGAAATCAATAATAGCAATAGGCTTTGTTAAGCGGAAAATGAATAGCTTACACACTTATTGTAGGATAGTTGTCTATTGTAGAAGTTGATTCACATTTATTGACTGCTAAGAAAAGGGTCTATTCCAATGAACATGTAATATTGGTTTTGTTCATCAGGCTTTCATCTGGAAGTCTTCACTTTATAATTGTATCATTACTGATGACAAAACAGTGATTGTATTAAGAAAAACACTTAAGAAATGACAAGTTGTCCAGCTGCCGTAAACTTACAGAAGCACTCTACAAAACTTTTTCTCTTTGGGGGCATATGATGCAATATTGTAACAGCATAATTTGTTTTATCACATGAACTCATGTTCAGTTGTGCAAACATATGATCAATCTGGGAGGCTTTTGATTTTGGTAAATTGAGACCACTATAAGATTCCATAAGTTGTAGTGGGAGCAGAAGTGCCCCTGAACAGACAGAGTTGGCAGAAGGAAGAATCTAAAGCAATGAGCTACTTGAGTGACTTTATGATCACTTGCATTTCACACATTAAGAGATGATGAGATCTTTAACCCCTTAGTGATTGCCAATATATCTTTTTACAGTGGTCACTAGTGGGGCACTGTAAGTAGTGAATAGTAAATAAATTACTGCATTACTACTGTAAGGCCATGTTCACACGGCTTAACTGCGGGGCGTAATTCCGCCCCGCAATTACGCCGTGTGGCCGGGGGCGGGAGCGAGCGGGGGGCCGGCACTTCGCCGGCCCATAGACAGTCATTGCTAGCGGTGCGTATACGCCGCTAGAAAGTGACCGGTCAATTATCTCCCCCCGCGGCATTTTCGCCGAGCAGGGAGAGGAGACGTAATGCATAGTTCTCTATGAGAACTGTGCATTACCGTAGTTACTGGGACGGATTCAGGCCATAATTGGCGCACTTCGGCGCGTAATTACGGACTGAATTACATCCCAGAATAAGCCGTGTGAACATGGCCTAAAAAGCTTAAAGTTACAAAATAGAGTACAATTAAATATAATTTAGTTTAGGGTTAGTATTGCTTAAATAGGTGTGAGGGGCCTAGGGACCAAGAAAGGGCAACAGGAAAAGACAGACAGTGGGCCCTAGCGCTAGAACCCTCAAAGCTGTCCCTGCCTACTTGCTGGCCCTACCTTGAGTGGTTAGCGACAACTTGATGATGTTCCCTGCATTGGCAAAAAGATAAACACAACAAGACAGACAAGTAAAACAAAGCAGACAAATAGAAAAGAGGAGGGTCAGGTGAAAACAGGTCAAACCAAAGATATCAAAACACTATAAAGTCAGAAATCAGTAAACCAGGAAACACAAGAGAATATAAACCACTAGCTGAAGCCAAAACACTGTTCAGGAGCGATCTTTTTAAGGGATGTCAGACTCCCGATCCAGAACATGATTGGACCGGCCCTCTGACATCCAAACCACACAGAACTGAAGCTTGCAAGGAAGATATATAAGTGGTGAAGACAAATGTGCTCTGAGGACAGAGGACTGAACAGGCACAGTTATGGACTAGGACTAGGACTAGCAGAATCAGCTAGATGGGTGTGGTGGAGACTAGCAGAAGCAGCTAGATGGGTGTGGTGGAGAACCTGTCAATCACCACCCAGCAAGTACTAGGATTAGCCAGAGTTTGGACTGATATTAAGAAAATGTATATTACAGGCACAGAATCAAAAGATCCGAGGACAGATGACTGAACAGGCACAGTCATATCAATAGATCTCTGATTTTACAGCAGTTCAGCTGAACCTGTCAAAATAGTAAGGATTTGGGACATCCCAAGCCTAAATCTTATGAGGAGGGAACATATCTGTATGTGTTTTCTGGCTGAATCTACTGCAGCCAAATGCCTTTAAATTGAATGGTGTCAGGAATATGGTTAGAGTTAACCTATAACCCAAAGAAAATACCCAACTCTAACCCTAATCCTCATCCTACCCCAACTCCAACTCTGTCCCTACCACAACTCAAATTCTGACCGCTCTCTAACCCTAATGTATTATTTCTAACTTGTGTATGTAAATATGTCAGCATTGATTTGATATATGTCTGGAAATGGCATATGTTGTAGGACAGGAAGTGTTGTGTGACCATAAGAGACAGAGCATAAAAAAATGCAAAAAAATTCTAAAATTATCCCCATCGCTAACTCCAAACCAAATTTAGGGTTAAGGTTAGGGATAATTTTTCTGCAATTTCTGTTGAAATTCATTTTGGGCTAACACAAATTGAATTACTGATATTCCAGTCGAATTTAATATTGACACAAATCCAAAGCACAACACTAGTTATGATCAATTTAGATTTTGGTAATTTGATTAACACATCTGCTTTTTTCATTACTGTCATACTGACAATCAAACGTTAGTGCATGAATATTTAAGGTTTTAGTTTTTGGATTATCCGACTGGAATACTGTAAAAGTCATGAAAAAGGAAGAATTATGATTTTGAGCATCATAGTTACATAGTTAGATAGTTAGTAAGGCCGAAAAAAGACAGACGCCCATCCAGTTCAGCCTATTTTGCTAAAGTGTTGATCCAGAGGAAGGCAAAAACCCCTTTGAGGTAGAAGCCAATTGTCCTCATTTTAGGGATAAAAATCCTTCCCGACTCCAATCAGAATAAATCCCTGGATCAACGACCCTTCTACAGAATCCTAATCACTATAACTTGTTATACTATTACACTCTAGAAATGCATCCAGACCCTTTTTGAACTCCAGGAATAACACACAAATGTGGAGGATTCAGATTCAGCCAGAAAACACATGCAGAAATTTTCCCTCCTCATAAGATAAAAAGGGTTTTCCCATTTGGCTGTATCACAAACCTGCTCTTCACAGTCAGCTTCAGGCTCCTACATCCTATTTAGACTGTGGTTGACTCTACAGTAATGACTGATATTTTAGCTGTGCTATTCCTATAGGAGTGCTATTGGTGACAAAGAGGTTTTGACTGCAGGACAGAAGGAGACAGAGCTCGGAAGGGTTAAAGCTTATCAATAAGAAAGATGAACAAGCTTCTGGCTGTTGATAAGACTCAGCAGGGATTGACCACATCACCATCCCAACCAGGGCTGCTAGAGCAGAGAGGGGTGGTCAGAAACCTTCTGAAGACAAGAAGAAGATAAGAACTGCTCTGAAATGAAGCAAAATTGTAGCATCAGTGTATAAAGTCTTTATTTACCTTTTTCGATATGTTTAAGAGGAATCACTGTCTTGGGACTACCCTTTAAGTACAAGATGTATCCATTATGTAGTATTGTTAGCTTAATTAATCTTAAATAAATGTGAGCTACAGTACCAGACAGAGTCCATAGACAGGAGTTATGCTGTTTATTAATCCCTTAAGGACAAAACGCTATGTTCGTTATTTCCTCCCCACATTCCAACAGCAAGAACATTACTAATTTTTCATCTACATATACATATGAGTGTGTTTTTTTTGCAGAAATAAATGTACTTGCTAATGTTGTCATTGACTGTAACTTACAATATACTTGAAAACCTCAAGAAAATTCTAAGTGGGATGAAATGTGAGAAAAAAGTACTTGCACCATATTTTTGGGAGTTTTGTTTTATGGTGTGCACTCTTTGGTATAAATGATGTATTACCTGTATTCTGTAGGTTTATATGATTCCGGCAATACCAAACATGTAGGGTTTTCATTGTGTTTAAGTACCATAAAAAATCCAAACATTTTCTATTCTTTAAATTTGGGCTGTTTTCTGCAACCAATAACTTTTTTGTACTGGACTTAAAGGAATTTTGCCACGATGTAATGTTGATGTGGGATCCTCCAAAATGGGTATTTAATCACTTTTCTAAATATATGTGATTACAAAAAATTAAGCCTGTGAGATCTACAGCATTGCTCAGTCCCCCTTTGTTTCCTGAAAGTTTACATTAGACACGACCAGGAGCTGATCTGGCCACGCTTGATTGTTTGCACTTCTTATCTGATGACAGGGAACATTAAGGAGCTTGCAAGGGGCTGGAGAGAAAATGCAGTGTATGAGTCTGTCTGCTGCATAGAGAATCCACTGTTGTAATGTTATTTTTTGAGTAAACTTTAGAGACGCTCCCTGCTTCCTCGCTCTCGGCTCTCCCCCTCCCTCTCACCCCTGCAGCGTTCATGACTCAGCATGCTTTGTTTATATTTTCTCATGAGCAGATAAGAGGTAAGGAACTCACTTTGTGGCAAAACCCTTTTAACTGAAGGTTCTTTTTGCAGGCTGAAATTTACTTTTTATTGGTACCATTTCAGGATAGATGCAACTTTTTGGATCAATTTTATTCCAATTTTAAGGGAACATGAAATGACGAAAAAGAAAACTATTTTGGCATTTGGAATTTTTTTTTCTTCTATGGAGTTCAGTGTTCAGGATAAATAGTGGACTTTAACAGATGTGGTGATATGGCAAAAGGGGGTGATTTTAACTTTTAATTTTTTTTATACATTTAAACACATGTACATATACACAGCTCTGGAAAAAATTAAGAGACCACTGCAAAATTTTCAGCTTCTCTAATTTTTTTCTTCAATGGTATGTATGTTTGAGAAAAATGTACATTGTTATTTTATTATATAAACTACTGACAACATGTCTCCGAAATTCAAAGCAATTTTTTTTTATTTATTTGCAGTAAATGAGAAATCTTCAAAGTAATAAAAAAGAAGCAGCGCTGTCAGACCTCAAATAATGCAAAGAAAACAAGTTCATATTTATTTAGAAACAATAAGACTTATGTTTTAAGTCAGTTAAAGTTTTCTTTTCAACTCCTTTGCCATTGTAAAAGTTATCTTTTCATTCAAATTCTTTTTGGCCTATTACTAGCACTTGTTTTGCCATCCAGTTTGTCCTATTGCAAGAGGATTGTGAAGACCACTGCAGGGTTTTTTTTTTTATACTTTCCTTCATTGAATAAGATTTGGTTCAGGTGATCACCTAATCAGAAGCACATTAAGTAGAATGAGGTGCACTTTGGTTAGAATTCAACTGACACTGGAATGGAATGGCTGTCAGACATAGAGAGAGGCTGATTTGAAAAAACTGTGCAGTGGTCTCTTAATTTTTTCCAGAGCTATATATATATTTATATATATATATATATATATATATACACACACACACTATAGCGAGATCACAAGGCTTCCAGCTGCCATGTCTCCCGTCTTGCCACTTTTTGCCCAAGATAAGAGATATATATAATGAGCACCGACTGTGTTGAAAAAGCTTAGTCAATGAGCTGATCTGAGCTCTGTGTACTTGCTCTGAGTGAAAAAAAATTATATATACCACAATGCAGAAGGGCGGACAAAGATGGTGTTTTTACCATTTCTTATCTGGGGCAAAAAGTGGTAAAATGGGAGACATGGCAGCTGGAAGCCTTATTATCTCACTATAGGGGTGCCGATCAGAATGAGACACAGTGAGCTGTACCGTTTCTCATTTATTTAGATGCTGCTGTTACTGGCAGGTGTCGGCTGAAATTAGCAGTCGACACCTGCTGCCTGTGTAGCAGGATTATTGAGTAATCCCGCTACATGGAACCTTAATGGCACAAAAGGACCTCTTCTTTTTAACCCCTTAGCAACATGTGATGTACATTTGCGTCACATGTTGCTAAGGGGTTGTGATGTACATTTACGTCAGTCAGTCAATGTACATCCCATGCTGCTAAGGGATTAAAAAGAAGAGGTCCTTTTGTATTCTCAGAGAACTTAGCTTCACGTATCATGTCCACTGATATATTACCTTGAACAGAAATGATCTGGATGACTAATATAAATCCTGTCTTATCTTAATAAGTTAAAATGTCAACTCCGAATCACCTTATCTTACAACAATGTTGTCTGTGATACTGCATGGATGAAAAACAGCTCTCCAGAAAAGATTTGTGTTTTTAGGATACTTGCCCAGATTTCTGCCAAAACTGGCATGTTGAATTTTTTCGCTGCAGGGGATCCTAAAGTCTCAGAGCGAGCACATAGAGCTCAGATCAGCTTATTGACTTAGCTTTTTCAACACCTTAGGTGCTCATTAAAGTGTAAATCATTCAACGGCAGAATGCAACATTCAGACTGGTAAAATGTAAGTTTCAATTAACCAGAACTGATTCACAGCAGCCCACACAAAATAGAAATTAAAAGTTGTTTTACACAGTTTATTATAGCGAGTACACTAAGGGCGACATGTATGAAGGAAGGTGCGTCAAAGTGAATTGTCGAGTCTCATTTTCAGTGTATAATGCGCCTGATGTATGAACGTGTTTTTTGTGTGTAAAGTTTGACGCACCTCGTCTGTGTGTTAGGCACATTAGGGAACTTAGGCACATAAGTAATGCACCTAACATGTATTAAGGTTATAGGCTTAGACAGGCTGGAGATAAGAGAAGTCATTAGAATAGCATGTCAGTGAATAGAAGCTATGGTACTGATCCTGCTTGGAGGACCACAGGTCCCAGCAATACCTGTACTGTGCTGGCTCTTGCTGTATGTAGAATAAAGGGTGAGAGCAGCAAAAATAAATTTAAAATTGAATGCAGTAAACATTTTAAATATAAAAATCTGAACAACATAATCAGTGTTTTTTTAATGTAAAATTTGTTTTAGATTGTATTAATTTTAAATACATTTTATAGGAGATATTTCTATATTTTGAAACAAAAGGATGAGTACAACCCCAAGAACACTGTCCCAACCATGAAGCATGGTGGTGGAAGCATCATACTTTGGGGGGCTTTGCTGAAAAGAGGACAGGACACACTGCATCGTATTGAAAGGAGGATGGGTGGGGCCCTGTATCACGAGATTTTGGCTGACAATCTCCTTCCCCATTAAGAGCATTGAAAATGGGTCATGGCTGGATCTTCCAGCAGGACAACAACCCAAAACATATAGCCAGGGCCAAAAGAGTGGCTCCATAAGAAGCATTTCAAGGTCATGGATTGACCTAGCCAGTCTCCAGACCTGAATCTAATGGAAAATATTTAAAGGGAGCTGAAACTCAATGTAGCCCAGCGACATCCCTGAAACTAGGGTGGAAATCCCTGAAGAGAAAGGTAAAGAATATTCCCTCTTCAGAGGTAGTTGGGATTTAGTATGCCTCCAGCCTAACCAACACACTAAGCGGTCCCTGAATTCATGAGGTTAAGGAAGTGCTCCTGCAGAAGTAATTGTACTCATCAGTTTGTCAATTAGGTGGGGTCAACCATCCTTACTGCAGACTCAGAGAACGAAAAAATGTAATTACAAAAAGAGACTCTACCAGTTTTAACACCTTTCGTGAAGTAGAGAATTGCGCTTTTATTTTCATCTTCCATCTTGTCTTCCTGCTTGTTTATTATCTGCTGCACCGACACCACGGACACATTCCACACAACATCTATAGCCAGTGAAGGGGGATTAACATCAGCCCCAGAAAGAGTGTGTCCCAGGGAATCTGAGGAGTAGAACTCCCTTCATCTCTCCTCAGAACCTGCAGCATTTCCTCTAATTCGACTGTGTGCAATTCCAGGGGAGTGAGTAATAAACATCCCCTACATTGGCCGCAAAGAAAAGAAGAACACAATTTAGAAACCTATTTAAGTGGCACTTTTTCTATGTAAATTAATAAGTAAATATAGAAAAACAGAAATTTTTTTATTTTTTTATCCTTTCCCTGAAATATAAAATTATAATGTAAAAATTTAATAAACATTAAGCCTTTTTTATCACAGAAAAAGAAGGTGAAAAGGCGTGAGAAAGCTTGTACAAAAATAGGAAGACGTGCCTGGTCATGACTCAATAAATAAATACATGACTCAATCAGGAAAAATATTAAAGAACTCTGTACAGAACTGTTCACCTGAGAGAGATGAGAATCTATCTGGCAAAACCCTGTACAACAGCTTGTATGTATTATTCTAACCTGCAGCTCCTCCCTAGTTACACACAAATCCAGTCATTTTGGAAATTATTTGAATAGAAGAAAAAGCAATGAACCTGTGAGCTATGCTCTTTGCAGTGAAGGAAATAATAATTTGATCCCTTGCTAATTGTGTAAGTTTGCCCACTGACAAAGACATGAACAGTCTATAATTTTAAGGGTAGGTTAATTTTAACATTGAGAGATAGAATATACAAAATAAAATCCAGAAAATCACATTGTATAAATTATATTAATTTATTTGCATTTTGCAGTGAGAAATAAGTATTTGATCCCTCTGTCAAACATGACTTAATACTTGGTTAAAAAACCCTTGTTGGCATGCACAGCTGTACGACTTTTTTTGTAGTTGGTGATGAGGTTTGTGCACATGTCAGGAGGAATTGTGGTTCACTTCTCTTTGCAGATCATTTCTAATCAATTAAGGATTTTGCGCGATTGTCGGCTTGGTAAGCTTGGTGATTCACTCACCACTCCAAAAACTTTTCTATGGGATTTAAGGTCTGGAGGCTGGCTAGGCCATCCATGTGACCCTTTAATTGTGCGTTCATTTTGTTGCGTGAGAGCAATTCCTTGTTGTTTTTGGCTGTATGTGTTTGGGTCATTGTCTTTATGGAAGACCCGCCACAACCCATGTTAGTGTCCTGCGGAGGGGAAGAAGGTTGACATTCAGGATTTTCGGTACATGGCTACATCCATTCATCCCATTGATGTGGTGAAGGTATTCTGTCCCCTTAGCAGAGAAAACCTGTTACCACCGCTCCTAGTGCTGACCAGTGGCGGACGGTGTTCTTTGGGTCTAGGCAGCATTTCTCTTCCTGCCAAATCATGGCTGAGTTGAGTGGTCTCGTGCCAAGAGCTCAAATATTTGTGTCATCTGACCACAGCACTATCCAAATCACTCACAAATATCCAGGTGTATCATTGATAATCCTTCAGTTGGGCTGCGCATTGGCCATTCTATGAGCAGTGGATGACTTGAGGGCACTGCAAGGATTTTAAATCCATTCTGCGTAATGTGTTACAATGTAGATTTCTCGCGGATGACTGTGGGACCCAGCTGCTTGAGATCATTAAAAGTTCTCTCTGTGTAAGTTTGAGGACTGATCTCTCACTTTCCTACATGATAAGATACCCACTGATAAGCCTGAAATTTTGAATTGTTCGCCCTAAGATTGATGTCGATTAGACACTGCTAATTTGTAGTTTCTTCTAATTTTCTTACTTGTTTGACAAACAGTTGACTCCTTATACGTCACCCAGCATCTTACTTATAGGCTTTTTGTAGCCATTCCCACTTTGTGACAAGGTCTATATGCAATCTTGTTCCTGACATATTGAGAAAGCTTCTTTGGTCTTAGCCCATGTTGTAGAGGTTAGAGTCTGACTGATTGAGTTCTGTGTGGGACAGGAGTCTTTTTTAAAGGTGACTATTAAGACAGCTGTCTTTGTAATGCAGGCAACGAGTTGCATTGTAGAGAGGCGTGTCTAACTGGTCTGTGGAGCCAGAACTCTTAATGGTTGGTAGGTGATCAAAATACTTGTAGTTTATTTCAGCAAGAACTGGCAAGTTAAAATTTTATAGAATTTATACAAATTGTGATTTTGCATTGTGTGATATTATATTCTATGTCATATTAAAAATTAAAGGCCTACCCTTCAAAATCGAATTAGAAGTTCCTTCTTGGTGTCAGTTGGTGAAAAAACTTGAGATGTGGTGTGGATATTTTATTGAGCGCTAATTACTTCTAGCACTTTACTACATTCAGTTTGGAAACATAATAAGGAAGGAAGGCATGGCATGATTACACCTTAAATTTTCATTAAAAATCCACCAAAAACAAAAAATAAATAAATGGAGACCCACATGTATATGGTTGTACAATATCTATTGAACTGTATGATGTCCCCATCTCTTTCTTAATTTATCAGAGCAATTGGGTTCCTTTATATACCTGGAGAGCTTTGTTGGTCATAATGGTGATCCAATAAGTCTATGGTATACTGTAAAGCTTTTTTTTTTTTTTACAGGGATTAATATACCTGTTCACCAGTGCCTCCCTAATCTTGCATTACTGTCACTTTGAAATCACTTTTGGCTCAACACCACTTCAGAGTTACCTCTAATTGGACCAGAAGTGACATCAAAGTGACAGCACCGCAGAACCAGAAGCTTTCTAACCCAGTTAAAAAAGAACCTAACCTTAACCTCAGTTTACGGTTACACTCAGGATTAGGGCTAGGTGAAGAGTCAGGGTTAGAGGAAGTTTGGGATGCCGTGAACCTGCATTTTTTTTTTACAAATTCAGTCATACTGGTGTTGAACCAAACAGAGACAAATTCTAACAGCACTAGTAGTAAACTTAATGGTCACTGATCCCAGATATAGGAGTGAGCTTCTGTTGATAATTTATATTACTGCACCACCTGCCTTTTACTGAAAGTGAGATGCAAGCCCTTACACTTCAGATATTCCATAAAAAAGGATCACTTGCTCTTGTTTCAATATTTGACTATTATATGGATTTTTTTTATTTGGTTGTCTTTTTTATATAATTTTGTACATTACATATGTACATTACTTACTTTCTGTGAACTCTAATAGCACAGCAGTGAGGGGATTTCTTGACGGTACCTTTTCCTTGTGAGAGCGGGTACTATAGGCCTGAATAAGTCTGAGGTAAGCCTCTAAACAGCAGCATCCGATAACTGTGAACAACTGACCTCCTGAGTGCTGAAAAAGTGTATCCGATTTTCCTTTCATGTAGTGATGGTCATTTCCTAATGACCTGGTGGTCTAGTCTAAGCTTATCTATCCTTGTCCAGCGAACAATAGAGAAATCACTGTCCTTACCTACGAATTGTAATGAGATTATATAGAGATAAGCAACAGCTGAAATAAAGTGAGATTATTCTGCCCTTATATTCAAAAGTTTTATCTTACAGCTAGAAAAGAACAATATTGTATACATAGTTTTTATTGCATATGAAAAAATGCAAAAAAAAATGCTCAAAAAATAGCTTTCCAGGAACATTTTTTTTTTTTAAATACTTCTTTCTGGTGAAAGTGTCCCCTTATACATTGTCTTCAGTTAAATATAATTCTACTTACATGCCATTCATAATTTATACATGCAGCTTAATTACTTTTACCATACAGTACATTGTGCTTGGCTATATGTGGAACTGCCCTTGAAGTATTGAGGTGAATAGAGAGAGATGCTCATGTCTGGCCACCTATGTCTTCACTGTGGTCACATTACTAACTAGGACCTGAATTTGGAGGACTCCAGTTGTTGACATAAGTGCAGATTTCACTGGTGGGACTTTTATGGCATTTTCTGAATTGGCTGGTTCCGCTTACTCTCATCTCTTAACTATGTACTGTATTTGGCCATCTTTAGTCTGTAATAATGGAGAAGGCATCATGAGTCATCTACATCAATTTCAATGCATTGTGCACTACTTAAATAAAATGCTTTATCACATTGTATTTGTGACAGCTATGAATTCTCTTTGACGTTCTTTTATGTCTGGAAATTCTAAGAAATGATGCCGCACATGACTGTAGTTGTGGGAAGAATGATAATTATTCCAGAGAGTGACCGAACAGTGTTTAGAATTTAACACCACCATGGAAGTGACTAGTGCTGGTGCATATTTTATTAATACCTAGGATACAAGTAGTTCAAAAGGACAAAACCACCATGTCCCTTTCCGGAACACTAAAAATTGTCTTGAATCAGAGCTAGAAAGTGTTTGTACCCACCAAACGTTCGTGACTGAGAATATCTATAGGAGCTCAATTTTGTTCATAAACAGGAACTAATCAAGGATCTTGAAAGGTGGATGATTAATATTTCTACGTAACGTCTGCATTGAAACTATACACCTGTACATGGAGCAATGCCTCTATTAGCAGGCCGTGACGCCACTTGTATTTATTTAAGCCTAGGGGCCTGGATATGCATTACAAGGGCCTCTTGACTCACAAGGGATCTGATTAAAAAGCACTGAGACGCAAAGGGCTGTCACTGTTTGTCAGTGGACCGATGCCAACTGATGTGTTGTAGCATGCTCCATCGACTACTGTTTATATGGATATTTACATATGAATGTATGCACACATACGTCATCCATTGCGTCTCATTCATACGGTAAGAATAGCCGTTACCTATGATAAAAACCTAGAGACGTAAGGCAATGACGACATTTAGTGTTTGCTAATGGGTTTTCTTGTTTATGTTAATAGACAAGACCACCTTGTTATGCATACGAGTATTTCAGGGTACAAAGTAATCCAATATGTAGGCTTAAATACTATTAGTACTCCTAATACTATTTAGGGCATGATAACATAATACAAAAGCAGTAATAATCAATCATCATTGCTACTCACAGACTGGAGAACTCATATATGGTGCAGTCAAAGAAGATGCAGCTCCAGCTTCATGCACAAGCAGAAATATTCATATAAAAAATGTACCTCTTTATTAGAAAAATATTAAAATGTCATTTGGTTGGCCATATAGTACAGCATACAGGTATGATATCAAGGATCTACATAAGCATTACAGGGTCCACATCTAACACGTTTTGGGTGAACTTGAGCCCTTACTCAAATCATGTATGGTGGTCCCTGAGGTTGCATTGGCCTTAGGATACAATATTGTCCTAAAACTGACAGGGGTGCTTTGATTGGTTGCTATGGACAACAAAGAGAATTTTAGACATAGACAGTTTTTATACATGTGGTTTCACACACATGCAGTGAAGTTTAGTTTTGCTACATTTACTGGGACATTATGGGTGACATGTATGAACGGGGCTGCGGCAGATATCTGGCGCAGCCCCGTTCATACATTTTTAAGTCTCCCGCATGCCACTCTTGGGCGCATTACATAGCGCCTGCTGGAGGTGGGGCGCACTAGAACCATAGCGAAGCTACATATTTATAGCTTCACTACGGCATTTCTAGGCGCATTACTGCTGGAACAGGTAAACCACTTTCAAAGTGGTATACCTGATCCTGAACTGTTGTCCGAGTACTGGAATGCGCCTGATTTCTAACCCGCTGGTGAGCGGGTTCATAACTCAGGCACATTCTATGCCATCATCAGGCGCATGAAATTCGGCGTGTTACGCCAAATTTCATGCACGTTGCCCTGTATCTTGAAACTACTTTCAACATTGTTCCAGACACTTTTGATCTGTGGCACATGTGAGGGGCTGGAGGGTCTAACCAAATATCATGAATATTTTACTTGTAAAACAACTGTATTAGTAAAAAACATACAGTAAATGGAAGTCTAGTAGAGTCTCTCTACAGTACAGTATGGTACTATATCCTGTACTGCTCTTACATGTATTAGTGAGGTGTATGCAGTGACTGGGGTCTAGTAGATTCTCTCTATAGTACAGTGTGGTACTACATGTCCTGTACTGCTCTTTACATGTATTAGTGAGATGTATGCAGTAACTGGGGTCTAGTAGATTCCCTCTATAGTACAGTGTGGTACTACATGTCCTGTACTGTTCTTACATGTATTAGTGAGGTGCATGCAGTGATTGGCAGTCTAGTAGTGCCTCTCTACAGTACATTGTGGTACTACATGTCCAGTACTGCTCTTACATGTATTAGTGAGGTGCATGCAGTGATTGGTGGTATAGTAACACTTCTCTACAATACAGTGCAGTACTACATGTCTTGGACTGCTCTTACATGTATTAGTGAGGTGCATGCAGTGATTGGCGGTCTAGTAGCGGCTCTTTACAGCACATTGTGGTACTACATGTCCTGTATTGCTCTTACATGTGCCAGGATGAGTGGTTCACTTGGGCACCAGGTAATGTCATCCCCATTTTCTTTTTTCCTAATACACTGTGCATAAATTACATGATCCATAGAATCTCCTGTCATCCACAAATAAATGTAGCAAAGATTATGCACTGTGGATTCAAGGTTAGAATGTTATCCCAACTTTTCAATGCTTTTCAAAGCTAAACTCTGCTGCATTAATAGAAAGTGATTTCCAAATGTTTTTTTTTGTCATTTATCATGTACTACACATTCTTTTCAAATTCACTTTTTCACTTCCATTGATGAATTTGATTACTAGTTTTGCACATTGTACTATAATATTTATTATTTTGTAAACAATGATGACCTTCATGATTGCCCTTTAGCACTTTTTAATAGATTTTTGGTAATAACTTTACTCATTTTACTGTTTTATCCGTTACTTTTTTCCCCATTTTTAGCCCCTCTTTTATTCAGTCTCATCTTATTGTTCTTTACCCACTCCATGGTATATCATCCCAACTCTGTTGGTCATCTTTTTGGCTTCATGTTCCTTCAGCGGATGTGAAGGCCGGGTCGTTGCTTTTCTTATCTCTGGGGAGTGTATGTGTCGATGGCATAACAACATTGTGCCCGCCCTCACTGATAACTTAACACTACTCATCAATCCTGTCTGGTTGCTGGCATTTTACACGCTTATTGGGCGGTTAATTTATTCATTATACCATGTGTATCTTTTAGCTTTTTGACACATACTCAGTTTTAGTTTTTTAGCATCTCAATCTCTTTGTTTCTTTGAGGCATCCATATACAATTGAATCTATTTATGATTTATAATACTTACCATGTGTGTTATGTACTACCTGTTTTATGTATCTTTTAAATATTATCAAATAACTTTTTTTTCTGCTTTATGTATTTTGCTGTGGTGGGATATTGGAATAATACTGTTGGTGCTGGCTTCTAGTTTCTAACACCTCCCTATTTTCTGTCCATATTTCCTGTTATTGTGTCTTGATGTTATATATTAGGACTTGCTCTATCTGTATTAGTCATCTACTTTCTTTTCTTTAATTTCAATTTTTCATTATGTCTGGTGACATTTTGAGCCCACAGCACCAATTACCATAGAGTTACGCTTTCAACACACCATGTTTTTCCCAGAAACCAATTAATATTGTATGTTGAGGGACCACAACATCTTTTTATTGGCACAGGAAAGATCAGATAAGTATATATCTGTGGTATACAACGATGTAATCCAGCGATCCAAAAATATATAAGGTAAGTGTCATGTCAAGTGAGGTACAGTTAGCCCTGACTGGAACCCAGCCCACTGTCACTGCCTACTTGACGTGCTTCCCTAGGCGGCAGAGTCAACTGGGCGACAGTCCCTGCGCTGCTAGAGTGCTGGGGCCGTCAGGTCCAAGAAAAGTCAAACAGTCCGGGTCAATATCAAATCAGGAAGGCCAAGCCACAAATCAGAACCAGAGGGATAAACGTAAACAAGCCGAGGTCAAACATGAATGGGAGCGAGGTACAAAATCAGAAGACAAGCCGGGGACAGGGGAACAAGTAATACAAAATACAAAACAAGTAATAAGGCAGCCAGGAGAATTTCACAGGTGCAGCACTCAGCTAGCAGGGAGTTTAAATGTGTTTCCCGGATACAGCCCCTGTAGCTGATTGGAGCAGCCTCCGGGTCCTCCCATTGGCTGGTGCGACACGCCCCCTGTCAGGAGTGGCTGGACCTCTGTCACTCACACAGCTACCAGCAGACTGTCTATCAGGGTGGGGTCACTGATCAGCTGCTGCAGACTCTTGCTCATTGCAAGCCGAGCGCTGCCCAGCCCTGACAGTACCCCCCCTTTTAGGAGGGGCCACCGGACCCTTCCCTGGTCTGGGTTTGTCCGGGTGAGAATCATGGAATTCCCTCACCAGGTCATCAGCATGGATGGATTTCGCCGGAACCCATGATCTCTCCTCAGGATCATACCCCTTCCAATGGACCAGGTACTGTAGAGACCTTTGGACCTTACAAGAATCCAAAATACGGGCGACTTCATATTCTAACTCCCCTTCTATGCAAACTGGAGGAGGAGGTCTAGAGGGCGGAGTCACAGGCTGAATATACCTCTTAAGAAGTGCACGGTGGAACACGTTATGTATACGGAGAGGCGAGGGTAATTTCAGCCGAAATGCCATTCGGTTAACCACCTCCTGAACCACATATGGACCTACAAATCGCGGCGCGAGTTTACCAGAGGGAACTTTCAATCGAAGATTTCGGGTGGATAACCATACTTTATCCCCAACCGCAAACCCTCTAGAACACAGACGGCGTCTATCAGAATTTTTTTTCTGGATGTTCTGGGTATGAACCAAGATCTTCTGAACTTGGGACCAGACTGTGAACAGATCTTTAATGATAACATCCACCCCGCTGTGATCAGACGTAGCACTGGAAAATGACGCATGCCTAGGGTGAAAACCATAATTACAGTATAATGGTGAGGTCCCAGATGAGCTACTATCCTGATTGTTAATGGCAAATTCAACCAACGGTAAGTATTTTACCCAGTCTACCTGCTTATCAGATACATAACAACAGAGTTTTTGTGTTCCCATTTGATTTACCCTCTCTGTCTGCCCATTAGTCTCTGGGTGGAAGGCAGAAGAGAAGGACAGGGTGATACCCAGAGCCTTGCAAAGGGCTCTCCAAAATCGAGAAACGAACTGAACCCCTCAGTCCGAAACAATATTCTCTGGTAACCCATGAAGCTTGACAATGTGTTTGACAAAGAGTTCAGCAAGTTTTTTGGACGACGGTAACCCCCTTAAAGGAACAATATGGCACATTTTGCTGAAACGATCCACTACCACCCAAATAACTGTTTTGCCCTCCGAAGGAGGAAGGTCTGTCATGAAATCCATGGAGATATGGGTCCATGGATGTTCAGGTACAGGTAGAGGGCATAGTTCACCAGGAGGACGATTTCTGGGAACCTTAGCCCGAGCGCAGACTTCACAAGACGCCACATAGGCCTCAACATCACGAGGCAATGGCGGCCACCAGTAATTACGAGAAATGAGCTTTTTTGTGCCAGACACTCCAGGATGCCCAGATAACATGGAATCATGAAATTCTTTTAAAACTAGTAGCCGGAACTGAGTGGGGACAAAGACCTTAGAAATAGGACAATTAGCAGGTCTCATATCCTGGTAGGACTTAATCTCAGTGGCTAAATCAGGGGAAATAGCTGAGACAACAGTCTCCTTGGCAATATAGGTGCTGGATCCTCCTGGGATGCGTGGCTGGCACAGAAGCTTCTAGATAGAACATCAGCCATCACTTGCATGGGCTCCTCTGGGTTTAAATCGGGAACCGTGGGCGTAGGGGTGACTATGGAGAGAACCACCAGGGTGGTAGCCTTCTCTCGACGTCTTTTCCTCAAACGTCTGTCCAGAGGAATGGCTAATGCCATAGCCTCATCTAAAGTACCAGGGGTAGGGTAAGCCACCAATAAATGCTTCACATGGTCGGCTAACCCTAATCTATTTTGACATCTAAGAGCTGGGTCGCTCCACCCAGACGGAACACACCAGCGCCGAAATTTGGAGCAATACTCCTCCACAGTCTTTTTACCCTGCCTCAAGGTGGTCAGCTGAGCCTCGGCCACAGCTTCCCTATCCAGTTCATCAAAAAGTACCCCTAAGGCGACAAAGAACCTGTACACAGAAGACAGTTCTGGTGAATCAAACGGTAACGAGAATGTCCACTCCTGGAGGGGACCCTGAAGTAGGAACATAACAATTCCCACCCTTTGCTCCTCATTCCCCGAGGTACGTGGGCGGAGCCTAAAATACAGGCGACATCCCTCTCTGAATGCCACAAAGGCCTTCCTGTTGCCTAAGAACCTGTCAGGCAACTGGATAGGGGGCTCCACAGGAGGGGAAGGTAGTGCAGGGATACTCGGACTTGGGGTAGACTGCTGCTGTTCTACCCTCAGCGCCAGATCCTGGACTAGCTGAGTTAGCCCCTGCATCTGCTCTACCAGAACTGTCATGGGGTTCATAGTGAGGGTAGAGCAGTAACTGTTTTGGCCTGTGATAATGTCACGTCAAGGGAAGTACAGTGATCCCTGACTGGAACCCAGCCCACTGTCCCTGCCTACTTGAAGTGCTGCCCTAGGCGGCAGAGTCAACTGGGCAACAGTCTCTGCGCTGCTAGAGTGCGGGGGGCCGTCAGGAGGAAGAAAAGTCAAACAGTCCGGGTCAATACCAAATCAGGAATGCCAAGCCACAAATCAGAACCAGAGGGATAAATGAAAACAAGCCGAGGTCAAACACGAACGGGTGCGAGGTACAAAATCAGAAGACAAGCCGGGGTCAGGGGAACAAGCCGAGGTCAGGTACACAGAGAAGCAAATACAAAATACAAAACAAGTAATAAGGCAGCCAGGAGAATATCGCAGGCGCAGCATTAACTAGCAGGGAGTTTAAATGTGTTTCCCAGATACCGCCCCTGTTGCTGATTGGAGCAGCCTCCAGGTTCTCCCATTGGCTGGTGCGACACGCCCCCTGTCCGGAGTGGCTGTACCTCTGTCATTCACACAGCTCCCAGCAGACTGTCTATCAGGGTGGGGTCGCTGATCAGCTGCTGCAGACTCTTGCTCCCCGCAAGCCGAGCGCTGCCCAGCCCTGACAGTAAGGTTAAAAAATCCTTTTATTAGAACTCCATTAAAACATGAATGAAAGAAGGCATCATGTCATGATTAAGGGGGTTGCCCGAAACGCGTCTGCAGCATGCAGTCTTCTTTTGTGCTGGTCTTCTTTCATTCATGTTTTAATGGAGTTCTAATAAAAGGATGTTTTATACTTACCTTATATATTTTTGGATCGCTGGATTATATCGTTGTATAACACTTGGCATTTGTTCCTACCACCAGGAAAATCCATGCGACCAACACTATGGAGTGGTGAGCTGGCTAAAGTTTTTGTTATTGGAAAGTATATATCTGTCCCTGGAGAGCAAAATAGTACCAGGATTTCAAATCCAAAATCCTGAAGTTTAAATAAAGAGAAACTGAGGACCAGGGAAGACCATTACCCCTTCTTTCTTACCACTTGTCCTGTCTTATTGTCTTATGTCATGACCAATTTGTAACATACCCCATAGCAGTGAGAGCTCTACTACCTCTATAGAAGTCATTGGCACAGCAACCCTATAATTGCCAGCTATTTAGACTTAGATAAGACAAGTGGCAAACATGGTGTGTTGATGAATTCTAACTACATTACAGCCACATGTACCAGATTACTAGCCCCACAGGCACAACCATATTACTCAGATACAACCACAGGTCAGTTTGCTATTTACAGGTAGAAAAACAGCAGATTTAATTTCCATTTATGGAACTTTTTCATGAATGTCACACATAAATATGAATATAAAACATCTTATATTATGCAAATTCAAACAGAACACAATATCAAATATACGCACAGCAAAGAAATATGTTACATTCATCCAAAGTGTGACTAGACATTAACAAACTTCGAGCCTTCGAGTCCAGAGGTCATGCCTTGTGTGATATCCTCTAAGCTGGTTCTTTAACAAAGACTACATCATGATAGGTATGTTGCAGTTAGAGGAAACTTACAGGGATCAGGTAACACACAGTTCTTACTCCAGGTTATAAATTATACAAAATAGGCACAGATGGATTTCACAGTAGGAGGATGGCTGCTCATACAACAAGAGAAATTTGATAGAGGAGATTCTATTGATGGAAGAAAGACAAGGTTCATGCTCATACAGATTCCCACCACAACCAATACCAATAAAATTTAAAGTGATCAATCAGTTGATATGTATTTGGTGTAAAACAAACACACCGCAAAACACTAATCTATGTAAAAAATAACTGACTTTGAAATATGCAGTCCTTAACTATAAAATGTACTGGAAATGAGAAAAGTGGTCCGGGGCCATCTTATCCATTGGGAACACTAGGCAGTTGCCTGGGGGACCAACAAGCATAGGGTACTAGGTAGTAGGATGTATGTTCTGGGAATCAAAGGCACATGACCTAGATCTCTAGCTTGGCACTGATTATTTAAATGTTTCTTAGGATGGGCAAACGGATACAAACTATGGTGGAGTAGGGAGCCATAGACAGGCTGCCTGCAAGATGTCAGTGGGCTGTCCTAGGCAACGTGATGATATTAACCAGACCACAGCCAATAGCCGTGTAGGCAGGAGTCTGTTTTAGGCCTGTGGAATAAGGACATCAAAGCCTCGGGCCAACTGTGCTGGGACTTATCAAGTTGATCCTACTGCTTGACAGGGAAATTGGAAAAAGTGTTTATGTTCCAATTAAACGGGCCACTATTAAGGATGCGGTACTACCTACCTATGTCCCTACCTACTTCAGGCCTTGAATTTGTACCTATCCAACTAGGAGTCCATCCAACCTATCTAAACAAAGCCCTGCCTACCTACTTCCCTAGAGCATTATCTACCTACCGGTCACTGTGCCTACCTACCTGCCTGCCTTTTAGTGGTAATATTGGTAATATTAGCCTTTGTATACTGGTATACTGATCTTGTATAGGGGTGTTATTTGGCAACTGTATGACCATTATTTTGAGGTATCATACATAAAATATTGTCTTTTGCTAAGACAGGATTATACATCTGGTCGCACCATATGTGAGCATTCTTTCACCCATCTTTTTGATATCTAACTAACTGTACCCACCGAGAAAGCAGTATTATTCTGCAAACACGCATCGGCGCTTAATAGGTTAGGGTTAAGCTAGGATGATGTAGAGTCACTTTTGTGGGGTCACCCATCTCAGGGCTTTTTTCTGGTAAGGCACAGAAGCCTGGTATAGGCTTAGGGTGAGTGCCATCATACATATTACTGCCTCCACCAGAAGATGCCTTAACTAGGTACAACGAACTCTGGACCATGATAAAGTCAGGGGAGCAACTTGCTTGGTGAGTAACTATTACATTGGGTCTCTATATCTCTACTGGATATTTGTTTATTCTTCTGTGGCATTTTTCATGTCCCAATTACTACATCTATTTTTCTCTGATTTGATTCAGTATGTCTCCAGATAAGATTCCGTAAATCCAGTTCTAAGAGACCTCATCTATACTGCCAGGAATGTGACTTCACTCTTCAAGGTGGATAAATTGGCTCACTGCATTGTGACTACATGCCTTTAAAATTCCTCTGAAGCCTTTCTTCTGACAGAGAGATTGCCATCTGGGTGAAGGATAGTAAACTGGCAGAAGTCTCAGCTCATCCCAACAACTCAGAGTCAGATTCTGAGTTTTCTGATACATTCTACAGAGCTCTCTGTCGCTCTTAACCTTGCCAGAGTTCAGAAGATTTTTCAGCAGATTTTTGTCTTCGGTCCAACAGGTCTCACCTTCTAAGGGAAGTGTTAGGAATTATGTATTAAACCATTGAGGACATTTCTTGGACTCCGTATCATAGGAGATTGCTACAATAGGAGTTTCTAAAACGTTTGGACAGAATGCTTACGGGACTGATCAGTCGGGATATTCTTCTCACTCAAGTTCTGAAGAGCCTGGATTGTGGGAGTCACTGAGTCATGGAAAGATTTTTGCCTTTGTTCAACTGGACTTACCTCCCAGTAGATCGCTCTCAAAGCTGCTGGGGAGCTCACATGGAGGGATTGACGGTTTATGGTTCCTGGTCCAACTGCAACGCTAATCTGTCTTTGAATATGAAGGAACTCGGGGCGGTGAAGTTGGGTCTTTTTCACTTCCCGTCTCAGTTAGTAGAAAGATCTGTAAGAGTTTGAAGGTACAATATGACTAACAGCACCTTCATAAACAAGCAAGATGGCAAATGTCACAAGGTCCTTCGTTTCTAATAGAAAAGGTACAGCTGACTCTTCTCATTGCAGAGTAACACCTAGCTAACCTCTCTGTGGTCTATATTCCAGGAAAGATAAAAATTGTGGCTGACAGATTAAGCAGAGGCTTAATGAGTCTAAGAGAGTGGTATTTAGATCAATACACCTTCCTCCAGGTAATACAATACATAAAAAATGGAGAAATCCAGCTCTCTACTCTAATGATCAAACAAAGTTGCACGGAATTACTTCAGAAAGTGTAGAAAGTAAAACGTCCACTCTTTAGTAATTCTTAATTGAAACTTCAATTTATTCCATGCTTGATAAAAAGTGACAAAATATTCACAGAAACAAGAAAAATTGCTGACATGTTTCAAACTGTCTAGTTCTTAATTATAGCGATATGGCTAAGGACTAGATGGTTTGAAACACATCAGTAATTTTTCATGTCTCTGTGAATATTATGTCACTTTTGATCAAGCATAGAATAAATTGATTTTTAACTTGAGGACTGCTTGATACTGGACACTATACCTTCCTTCAGATCGCACAAGATGGGAGTTTTCAGGGGTAGATCTTATGGCCACAAAATACAACACCAAGTTTCTGATGTTATGCTCTCTTGATAAAGAAAAGGAACCCTTAGTGGTGGATGCCATGACAATTCCATGGAAGTTCCCACTGGCATACATATTTTCTCTCTTACCTATGGTTCAGAGGGTACAGACCAAAGCTCAAGAGGATCAGTTATCTCTAATAGAAATAATTATTTTTTGGCCACAACTCTCAACTGATCAGACTGAGCCAAAGCCGATACTAGATGCTCCCCCTCAAGCACAATCAGATGCCACAGGGCAGCTAGATGTGCCCCATCCTCTGTAGCTTGAAAGTGGCAGAATGGAGGTTGACAGGATAATATTAATCCTACAGGGTTCTCTTGTATTGAGTTTTTCTCACATATAAACTGGTGCCGTGGGTCAGGAAGAAGTAATAGGGTGCTTGCTGAGAGGGAGGGTCTAATGGAGCTCCAGAAGTTAATTTTCCTCCTTCATAACCTGCCATCTGTGCTACACACCCTAAGGTAGATACCTTGCTTCTAGGGTCTCATGGTCCCTCTGAATGACTGGTTGAGGCTCTAAGCCACTCTAAGAGCATTTCCACCAACACAATGTACTCCAGAGAGAGATTAGTGTTTTTGTGTTAGTGCTTGACACGCAAATATTCAGACACTCCTCCTATAGTCCCTTCTCTCCTGCTTTTTTTTTTTCCAGCTGGGCTTTAATAAAGGCTTCAGGACTAAGACTAAGTCCAGATTGCAGCCATTTCTGCCTTTTACAGGGTCCATTATGCTATTCACCAACTAATCAAAAGATTAGTGAAAGCTACATCCACACTTAGACCATGGATTCTCCAACCCATATCAACCAGGGACCTCAATTTGGTGCCAAGAAAATTGTTATGAAAAAACTTTGAGACTCTCGGTTCACATATCATGATCAGAACATGTTTAAGCTGCCCACGACTTCAACGTGGTCTCAAATCGGGCAGTCCTATCCATCTTTACCTCTCAATCGAGCCAATCAGGCCTCTCACTGGGTCACCGACCTCCATTATTCAAAGAAAAAATAAAAAAAACCCAACCTGCAAAGCTGCCCTTCTTATGACAGCCTGTGAGAGTGGGCGGGGACAGAAACCCAAATGGAAGCACCCCTTCCTTTCCATATAGGTTGAAATCAATGTACACCAAGTATAACGAAATGTTTCTGCACACAAAAACATTTCTGAAAAAACGTATGCAAACCTGGGTGCCACTGGCAGGGCTGCGGCACACATGTAATTATACATGTACACACACAGACCGCCACCAGCGGCACATTTCTGAAAAAAGGGCAATACACTACGTCGAACTCCCTAAAGAAGAAATTTATGCTATCTATCATACATGAAAAACTTTGAGACTCTCGGTTCACTATCTGATCAGAACATGTTTAAGCTGCCCACCGACTTCAACGTGGTCTCAAAATCGGGCAGTCCTATCCTATCTTTACCTCTCAATCGGCCATCAGGCCTCACTGGTCACCGACCTCCATTATTAAAAAAGGGAGAGAAAAAATAAAAAACACCAAACCTGGCAAATGCCTTCTTATGACAGCTTGAGAGTGGGCGGGGACAGAAACCCAAAATGGAGCACCCCCTTCCTTTCCATATAGGTTAAAATCATGTACCCCAAGTATAACGTATGTTTCTGCACACAAAAACATTTCTGAAAAAACGTATGCAAACCTGGGTCCACTGGCAGGGCTGCGGCACACATGTAATTATACATGTCCCACACACAGACCGCCACCAGCGGCCCCATTTGCAAAAAGGGCAATCCCACTACGTCGAAATCCCTAAAGAAGTATTTATGCTATCTATCATACATGAAAAAACTTTGAGACTCTCGTTTCACATATCATGATCAGAACCATGTTTAAGCTGCCCAACGGACTTCAACGTGGTCTCAAATCGGGCAGTCCTATCCTATCTTTACCTCTCAATCGACCCAAATCAGGCTCTCACTGGGTCACCGACCTCCATTATTCAGTGTGAAAAAATAAAAAAAACCCAACCAGCCAAGCTGCCCTTCTTATGACAGCCTGTGAGAGTGGGGGGGACGGGAAACCCAAAATGGAAGCACCCCTTCCTTTCCTATAGGTTAAAATCAATGTACACCAAGTATAACGTATGTTTCTGCACACAAAAACATGTTTTGAAAAAACGTATGCAAAACCTGGGTGCCACTGCGGGGGCTGCGGCACACATGAAATTATACTATAAACACACACAGCTCGATTGAGAGGTAAGATAGGATAGGACTGCCCGATTTGAGACCCCAAAGTTGTAAGTCGTGGGCAGCTTAAAAAGTTCTGATCATGATATGTGAAAACCCAGAGTCTCAAAGTTTTTTCATGTATGATAGATAGCATAAATGCTTCTTTAGGGATTTCGACGTAGTGTATTGCCCTTTTTGAAGAAAATTGTTAGTCTCATTTTGGAAACCTCGAAAATTCAACTAATCTCCTGGAAGATATTGTTTTTCCTAAAAATGATGTTTTCTAAACGCATTAGAGAATCGTAGGCTATCAGTTATTCTGACCCTTATTTGGATTTTTTAAAGGATATGGTTATCCTAGGATGTTTTACATCCTTTATACCAAAAGTTCTATGCCAGGGTGATATGTCAGCTTATTTCTTTACCTGCTCTGAAAGTAAGAGCTGTTTGCATGAAGATCAGTCGTAGATCTCACTCGATATGTTTTCATGTCTCAGGATCTATCTAGACAGATCAACTCCTTTAAGAAGATTTTTTTAATCTCCTATGCTGTAGTCAAGAAGGACCTCTACAGTCTCCATTTCAGATTCAGTCAGAGTCCAGTTCCTTTGCCTACTCGTCCAAAGGTTTAGCGCTACCTTGATATAGTAACTGCAGAGCTCCATGTGCCACTGATGTGAGAGATAAATGTTAGCTACAAATTTGCGCAAGGGTAGACCTAAAAACTACAGTAGAGAAGCTCACCATCTAAATTAACCAGATGGTTACCATATACGTGACTAAAACAACAATTTAGTGAACACTACTGTGAATGGATCTCTGAAGCAAATGGATGGTCACTACACCTCTGCTAATAAAGTTGAATTGTCAAAAATAGGCTTTAACTTTCACGGTAGCATTGGAATTTGAACTCTGTTAATTGACAAAGGTTTATCTTGTCCGATAAGTCATGTTTTGTGCTTCATCCAATGGATGGATGTCTTTGTGTCAGGCAAGAAACATAAGAGAACAAGTACTCTGCAACCATTGCTGGAACAATCTGTTAGTGGCAGTGGCATAGTCTGACCCCACTCATCCATAAGGAAGGCACTCTTAACGTATTATGGTATAAATCCATCCTTGCAGATCACAAACACTCATATATGCAGATTGTCTTCCCTGGAGAAGATGGGATCCTTCTAGTAAGGCAATGCAACATGGCATATGGCTAGAAATATCTGACATTGGTTGGACGTGCATGACCAAGATTTCGAAATTTTTCCAAGCTTGAACCCAATTGAGCATCTGTGGGACCACTATGTATCCTTCCTCATGCACCGTCCAGCAGCTGTGGGAAGTATGGCTCCAGATACTGGTGATCATACATAGCAATACATTAGATCTGCAGAATACTATGGATTGGGAACATAACATCACACCATCAATATTGTATTCTATTACACACTGCACACAGCTCATTCACGTAGAAAAACTTTTCATTTTCTATCATAAAAGCTGTACAATAAAAGTCAGACTATTTTTAGCTCATGTAAAACTTTGCATTAGAGGTTGCTTTTTGTAACACAGAAGTGTGAAAGATAGGTAATGCATTATCAGTATACAAATCATTATGTCATGCAAGTGGTAGCCTAACTCATAAGATAAAAAATGACCTGTGGGGATGCAAGTACTTATTAATGGGAATTGGGAATCATGTACAGTACCTCATTTTAGTCTTATTAACCCCCCAGTAATATTTTACATAAACGGGATTAGAGGTTTTTAACAGTTAGCCAAGCTTCTGCTATGTCCGCTGCGGGTATTCCTGCCGCACTGTAAGAAGGCATATTTTCGGAAAAGGACCGGAACAGTTTTCCTATGCTTGGTATAGTCAGAGCTCGACTGTCTGAAGGAAACCTGTAATCTCAGCCATTTAACTCTTTTGATGCTGCTGGCATCTAAATGGTGTCAGAGAGATAGGACACCTCCTGTAATGCAATCCAAGTTCCCTGGTGGGAGTAAAAACAGTATAGAAAATGTTCAACAAAGGAATGAATATATATATATATATATATATATATATATATATATATTTTATATATATATATATATAAATATATTATATATATATTAATATAATATATATATATATATATAATATATATATATATAATATTAGTAATAATATAACAATATATATATATGTCTTTTCTGGGACATTGTATCTTATCATACGATGTCCCAGACACTACTGATCTGTGGCACATGACTGATAGAAGATACTACCAATTATCATGAGCATTTTACTTTTAAAACCTCTGTATTAGTGCAGTGCATGAAGTGATTGGTGTTCTAGTAGCGCCTCTCTACAGTACAGTGCAGTACTACATGTCGTGTACTGCTCTTACATGTGTTAGTGAGGTGCATGCAGTGATTGGTGGTCTAGTAGCGGCTCTTTACAGTACATTGTGGTACTACATGTCCTGTACTGCTCTTACATGTATTAGTGAGGTGCATGCAGGGATTGGTGGTCTAGTAGCGCCTCTCTACAATACAGTGCAGTACTACATGTCGTGTACTGCTCTTACATGTGTTAGTGAGGTGCATGCAGTGATTGGTGGTCTAGTAGCGCCTCTCTACAGTACATTGTGGTACTACATGTCGTGTACTGCTCTTACATGTGTTAGTGAGGTGCATGCAGTGATTGGTGGTCTAGTAGCGCCTCTCTACAGTACAGTGCAGTACTACATGTCGTGTACTGCTCTTATATGTAGTAGTGAGGTACATGCAGTGATTGGTGGTCTATGGTGCCTCTCTACAGTACAGTGTGGTACTACATGTCCTGTACTGTTCTTATATGTATTAGGGAAGCACATGCAGTAATTGGCTGTATATAGCGCCTCTCTACAGCACAGTGCAGTACTACATGCCCTGTACTGTTCTTACATATGCCAAGATGAGCGGCTTTTTTGGGCACCAGGTGGGGCCCCATTTTCTATTTTTCTGATACATTGTGTGTAAACTAAACTAAAGAAACTTCTGTCCTCAACACAGAAAGTGATTTTCAGTTTACTGCAGCTCTCTCTGGTTATATTTAAGGATTCACTTCATATGCATTAGTTATCTCCTTTTTTAAAAATCTTTTACTTTTTATTATATTTCGGTAACTTTTTGGGGATTTGGAGCCAATTACCTATAAAGTTATATACCTGTATAGTTTATAGTTTCAACATACAATGGTCCAATGAACCAATTAATATTGTATTTTTTGTATAATATTGCATAATATTGTTTGTTTTATGTTGAATAAAACCACACATAAATGGTATTTCCACATCTGTAACAACGTGAACTACAAACTTATCATGTTATTTATCCTGCTCAATGCCATTAAAAAAAGTGAAGAACAATGCCAACATTTCTGTGTTTTTGTTTATCCACTTCCCAGAAAACAGTCATAAGTACTCAAAAATGAAGCCAATGCAAAGTACAAGACATCCCTCAATAAAAAGCCCTCAAACAGCTGTTTCGACATAAAAATAAAATGTTATGGGTCTTGGAATGCAGTAATATAAAATTATTTTTTTGTTTGTTTTTATTGTGTAAAAGTATTAAAACTTAATACAACATGCTGGTACTGCTGTAATTATTTAAACCCAGAAATAATGCTATAGTTATTATTAATAAAACTTGAAGTCTTCCCAAAACAAACAATCCCTCATACACCTTAGTCAATAGAAAAATAACTGCCTATGTCCACCACTGCATGGAGCTTGTGAGCTCCATCTAGTCTATGGAGAGGGGAGGAGTAGGAGGTAGAGGGAATTGCTGGATAGATACAAAGGCAGATATACACCTAGACACTGGCGTAGTTCCAGTTAATGTATGCTAACACAACCATTTTTTTTTTTTTTTTTAAATAGACAGTAGTTGTAACCTGATTTCTTAGTGAGCTATCAAGAATGATTTTATAAACCACTTTACACTGAGTGATCAATGCATGAGGTGAGGGGAGGGGGAAAGGAGACTGATAAGCAGAGTTAGAGGCAGTTTTCTTTAATAAGATATATTACATGGTTTCTTATCAAGATTTGCATTACTGATTTAAGGGAAAGCAATTGAAACAACAGTACCATTTTAATATAATTTTAGACCAATTAAAAATTCTTTTAAATGTGTTCCATATAGAAACACTGAAGTTTGAAGTCTTTAATTTCCTTTCAATTTCATAAATGACCAAAAATGTATTTAGAAAAGATTTTATATAATTAAAAATGTTATGTAAACCAATTTAAAAAGGAAAATAAGTGCAGAAAGAAATGAACTACCAGTGAATTTAATTAGCATTGTGCCGATAATGCGGTTATAGCTGTATATATTTATTCTCTAATCACATCTGAAATAATTGAGAAATATGAGAAGCAATATAAGTATGGTAAACATGTTGCTTCATTTGATGCTAATTGACACATTTAAACAAATAAGGTAAATGTTTCACAGGGGGGAATACATATTATGCATCAGAATTAGTAATAACAAGTAAAGCATTAACATCAATATGCTAAGCATTAGTTTATGCAATAAGCTAAGCTATTTGGTGTCAGGGATACAAACGTTAATTTCTTAAAAGCATATTCATATGATAACTTGCTTGAATATCATTTGATTGCCTTGAGTTTGATGCCAGAAAAAAATGGCTAAAGGTCGGTAAAATTGAAGGAGAATTGCATGCTGAAGTTCAGCTTCCCCATCCAATGACCTTTTACCAAAAGTTATTTAATGGCTTAAAGGGGCTTTGCCACGATCTAATGTTTACTTGGGATCCTCCAAAATGGGTAATCACTTTTCTAAATATATGTAATTAAAAAAGTGAAGCCTCTGAGAGCTACAGCCTCACTAAGATGCCCTTAGTTTCCTGACAGTTTACATTAGATACGACCAGGAGCTGACAGGAGCTGAGCTTGCCTTGTTTGCACTTCTTATCTGATGGCAGGGAATATGAACGAGCTTTGAAAGGACTAGGGAGAAAAGATCCTGCGTCTTTTGTATAGAGAATCCACTGGTTGTAATGTAATTATCTGAGTAAACATGCAGACACTCCCTGCTCAGCCCTACCCCCCCTGCAGCAGTTCGGGAACAAATGAAAGACGTTGCCTGCTCAGAGCTTATCTTCTCTCCTGAGCAGATAAGAGGGAGAAACTTGTGCACAATACAGTTATCCCCTGTGGATTAGCCAAATAACATGTTTGCTCAAGTACAGAGACTGACTATCAGGAACGTGCATGGGAGGTGGAGTGATGACATCACAGAGGAGGTACTTGTTTTATTAAATACAGAAACACAACGCCCCTTTCTCAAGCCTCAAGAGGGGAGCATCAGCCTGTTGGGTGAGGAACTCTCTTCTTGGCAAAACCACTTTAACTCCCTTTACTCTTTGCTTGAATAATAAGGTTCCTAAATGACTGTTTTGTGTAATAGTGTTCTACAAGTCTGTTTATTTTGTCTAAGCTCCTGATCTCAAATCACAGAGAAAAAATGAATCCCATTAAAACATACTTTATTACATTCACTTAAGAGACTTAAAACACCTGATGAAGCGGGCACGAAGTAGCCTGTGAAACGTGTTGTGTTTTAACCCAATAAATATGTTTGCTTGACACTAATATAGTGGTTTTATTACCCAAGTGTCATATCTGCCCAACAACAGCGCTATTATACTCTTTACTTCATTCTACTATTCACTTAAAAGACATTCAAGGTAAACGCCCCGAAAAGTGCGACCCCACACCAGAACCTCCTAAACAACCCTACATAAACCCTATCCAGGGATAGAAAATGCACAATAACAAAAGGTGAGTAAAGAAACAAGACACACCCTCAGGGAAACAACTCATAATATAAGTATAAACTAAAGATAGCCAGGATACACTACATCACAAAAAATATCACAATAAATAAGTAACGACAGTAGCCAAAATAAACCTAAATGCAAAAATAGGGTCCAAATTGCCTCAAAAAATAAATTCCATCAACTCCAATGTGTTTCACCATCAATATCAGAGACTCATCAGGAAGGACAGGAAAAAACAAAACAACTGATATAACAATTTCAGAAATAGGAAAAGCAAAATGGAAGGTAGAACCATCATGGCTACTAGAGAACTAACAGATTACGTTTTCGGTCCATGTGGACAGAAGAATATACTCACGTTACCAGTATACATGAGATGAATGGGACACCAAACGGTGTTCTAATAACTAGTGATGAGCGATTGTGTCAACTATCGTTATCGGTTCGATAGTCGATATCGTCAATTATCATAACAGATTATTGCCGATGACCATTAAAGTCTATGGGAGAGGAACAACACCTTCATTCTTACACCCAAACATGGCTGGAGAAGCTGGAATTAACATCCACAACAGTAAACTGGATACGTGCTACATCTTAGGCAAGACAATTAGGTTACAAAAGTGACAGAAAAAAGTCAGACCATTCACTATCCCTGTCTTGTACCACAGCCTGACCCTTAAACCTGCATGACCCAAAAATTAAAAAGTGCCAGAAGGCAGTAGGATTTGAACCATCATTTTACTTGAACAGGACATTGATTATCCCTGTCCTGGAACGCAGCATGACCCTTAAACCTGCCTGACACACAGATTAAAAAGTGCCGGAAAAAGGAGTCTTTGAACCACCATTTTAGTTGAACTGGACATTGACCATACCTGTCCTGGACCGCAGTATAACCATTAAACCTGTCTGACCCATAGATTAAAAAGTGCCAGAAAAAGGAGTCTTTGAACCACCATTTTAGTTGAATGGACATTGACATACCTTCCTGGACCACAGTAGACCATTAAACCTTCGGACCCACAGATTAAAAATGCCGAAAAAGGATCTTAAACCACCTTTTAGTTAAACTGACATTGACTATACTGTCCTGGACCCCAGTATGACCATAAACCTGCTGACCACAGTTTAAAAAAGTGCAGGGAAAAGAGTCTTTGAAGCAGTATTTTAGTGAAATGGAGATTGACTATCCATATCCTATAATGCAGCATGACCCAAAACCCCGCACAGTACCCTTATGGCCCATCACAGAAAATTTCGCAATAAGAAATAAACTATATTAAAAACAACTCGTTTTCCAATACTGCTGCTGCTAGAGCTACTTGCCATTCTACTGGTGACATTGTTCCACCGAGATATTAGAATGTGAAGCAAATGAAACAGATGTCCCCAGTAGGTCAACGAGTCCTGTCTGAGAATCCTGCATTCTACTGTCAAGTGGGTTGAAGTAAATTACTGATCAAGGTGGGTAGGGCTGTAAACGTGGATCACGCAGGTTCAGCTGGCAGGGCCAGACTTACAGTGGGTGTGGTGAGAGCAAGGGCTGGCGTCCGTCATCTATTAACACACAGGTTCAGCTAGTAGGGCCGGAGTTACAGTGGGTGCGGTGAGAGCCCAGGCTGGCGTCCGTCATCCATTAACACGACAAAAAATGCCCTTGTGACGCAGCAACGAAAAGAGTCGTGCTGAAGCAGAGTGCGGAAGTGTGAGCTAAGACCTCCAGCATTCCTCAGTACACAGTCCAGACCTGGGTAGCGCTTGAGAAATTTCTGCCTCTACGAGAGCGCTTGCCTCCCCGTATGAGTGTGGACCCAATTGAGCTTCATTGGATATGCTGGTGGTTACGCTCCTGTTTCACCGAGGTGCCCTTTTTTTTGGCATTTTTTTTTCTCATTTTACTCAACGTGTTGGAGGAAATTGTTTTGTTCTCGGGGGGGGGCGAATGTGCTTCCATACCCATGTCCTCTGAATAACCTACATCTGTTCAAGTCTTCCGTACCTCCCCTTTTATAATTCAGAGGAATTTTGTATTGCTTTTTGTACATGCAATTTTTTTAGTAGTTTAATTCTAGAAAACACATTTTTAAAATAGGATGGAATCCCCACCTCTTTGTTTCTCTTTTTTTTTATTGTAAATTTAAAAGGGTTGTCTCAATTTCAGGGATTGCTAGCTATGTTAAAGATCTTGCAAAACAATCATTTTTCAATATGTGTCCATTAACAGTGTCCTACCTATTTCTGTTTTTGACAGCACCATGCCACAAAAATTTTCAAAAAAATCACCCTTGAGCCACTGTTGACAATTGTGAAGAACAAATGTCTGTTAGAAACCACATTTTTTTTACAATATGACCTATAGTACAGCTGCATTTCACAGCAGCATGACCCAAAAATTATAAAAATGACTTCTCAGCCACTGTTAAAAATTGTGAGGGAAAATGCCACTTAGAACCAAAATTTGTTCCAAAGGACCTTGATTATAGCTGTATCTCACAGCACCATGACCCCAAAACCATTGACAGTGCTAAAAATTTTAAAGATGAAATGAGTAAATGGAATACGTTTTTTTCATGAAACCTTGTACAATTTGTGTCTTTTACAGTCTCCTCACTGCAAAACCAACAAAATGACCTTTTGGGAACTGAGAATAAAAATTGCAGTAAGAATTGATCATTTTTTTTTAAAATTTTTTTCAAGAGGACCATTTCTGTTTGAAGAAGAATGTGAAGTAGATCGGCAACTAATCGGTGACCTCGGCAATTGGGGCCACAACATCATCAGAGATCCATGCCTGATTCATCTTGATGAAAGTCAAACGATCCACATTATCTGTGGAAAGCCGTTTGTCTGTAATGAATCCTCCAGCTGTGCTGAATGTCCGCTCAGATATGATGCTGGCTGCTGGGCAGGACAACACCTCTATGGCGTGGCGAGCGAGCTCGGGCCATTCATCCATTTTGGATACCCAGAAGTCGATTGGGTCCGGAACATATCCAAAAACATCAGTGTTGAGACGCAGATAGTCGTGCACCATGATCTTAAAGGGGTTTTGCCACCATGTAATGTTGACGTGGGAACCTCCAAAATGGGTATTTAATCACACCCAGCTCACCCTGCTCTATGCTCTTAGATCATTTGCTGGCCGCCAAAATGACAGGAAGTGCCGAAAATGGCGCGATAGTAATAGATTATCTGCAGATTGTCACCTAAAATATCGTGTGATCAGAAATTTCCGATCAGCCTAAAAATCATGCCGATTTCAACTTTGTCGATTATAATCGCTCATCCCTACTATAACACTCCGTTAACCCCTTAAGCCGAACACCTGAAAAGTAGTTAATGACCAGAACATATTTTTCGCTTTTGCCTCCTTGTGTTTCAACAGTTGTAACTTTTTTGATTTTTTCAATAATGCAGTTGTATGAAGCCTCGTTTTATTCGAGACAAGATGTACTTTATGGGAGAATAGTTTAAATTCACTTATAAATAATTGCAGAATTTTTTAAAATAAAATATTTATTTTTATTTTATTATTTATTTTTTATTAATTTTTTTTTACACTTTTTCTGTTTTTTTTTTTTTACTTTTTTTTTTAATCCCCTGAAGAGAGAACTGTTTTACAATTTTTTTTTTTTTTTTTTAACACTTAGTGATGTATTAGCATATTCATATATGCTAATACATTCTAATCTGTGTCACTTTGACACAGGCAGTGATCTGGACAGCACACAGTTTGCCCTGGTGACTGGGTTGATACACAGACAGCTCTGGGGCCACTCTAGGTCCCCAGAGCTGACTATGCAGCCGTTCCCCGCGCTCTGTCGAGTAACCGGGTGTTCCGATCACCCGAAAGAGCAGGGGAAACCCTTTGATTGCACTGCGGTAACGCGCCGAGGCAATCAAAGAGTTTAATCTTCGGGATGCGGAGGTTTCCCCCGCTGCCCGGTGCTTGCAGGGGATGCTCTGGGATCAGGGCTGTGTAGCACAGCCCCGATCTCAGCGCAGCTGCGGCGCCGAAAACTCCGGTGACGTCGCTGCAGACGAAAGACCTGCACCAGCCGACGTCTAAAGTTGGCGGGCAGTCGTTAAGGAGTTAATAGATAACATGCCATCCCTGATGTCAAATGACTAGTCCCAGGATAGAGGTAGAGGTAGGTTGTAGTTTTCGGGGTGTTTATCTTGCTTTAGGTAGGGTTTGTTCAATAGGGTACATTTGGGGAAGTATATGGGGGACATGTCTGGAAACTGTCTTGGTCTAAGACTTTTCTTGTTGCCCATAGAAAGCAATCAGGGTTCCCCTTTCATTTCTTCAGAGCACTATATGAAATGAAATGGGAAAGCTGATTGGTTGCTATGGGCAACAAGAAAAGTCTTAGACCAAGACAGATTTCGGACATGTCCTCCTATGTCTTTTAAGTGAATATACCATATATACTCGAGTATAAGCCGAGTTTTTCAGCCCACAAAATGAGCTAAAAACTCTACCTCGGCTTATACTCGAGTCACTGTCGGCGCTCGGGCGCTGCGATGGCCCATGCGCCGGCAGGGACACTTCTTGCTATATGCGACTCCTCAGGGAGCGCATATAGCAGAATGACGAGTAAAGTTGACAGCGACGGGCACTGCCGTGGCCCGTCGCTGTCGGCAATCTCTTCCCCTATATGCGACTCCTCCGGAGCGCCTAGAGGGGAAGATACCATTGCGGAGCAGAGAGCGAGCGCTCCCCTGTGCCGCAGTGAACTCCGGACAGCTGCAAGCAGACTCGCGGCCGCCTGGAGTTTCCAGCACAGGCAGCGTGTGTCATCACGCTGCGTGCGCGGCCTGATGACATCACCCGCCTGTGCCGAGAAGACCGAGCACGCGGGAAGCTGTACAGCGAGGAGGCGGAGCGGCGAGGGAGTCAGGTAAGTGTTTGTTTGTTTTTTTATTACCTGACTATACCTAGCCTATACCTGCCTATACCTAGCCTATACCTGCCTATACAAGCCTATTACCTGCCTATACCTAGCCTATACCTGCCTATTACCAGTCTATACCTAGCCTATACTAGCCTATACCTAGCCTATACCCAACCTAGACCAGCCGAGACCCAGCCTATACCCAGCCTATACCTGCCTATACCCTACCTATTAGAACATATACCTGCCTATAACCTGCCTATTACCTGCCTATAAGGACATATAACTGCCTATGGGGGACATATACCTGCCTATAACTGCCTATGGAGGACATATACCTGCCTATAACTGCCTATGGAGGACATATACCTGCCTATAACTGCCTATGGAGGACATATACCTGCCTATAACTGCCTATGGAGGACATATACCTGCCTATAACTGCCTATGGAGGACATTTACCTGCCTATACCTGCCTGGGGGGACATTAAATGTATATCTTGCTATGGGGACATTAAACTGCCTATGTAATTTTATTAGTATCCATTTTTATTTTTGATATTTATCAGTAGCCACTGCATTTTCAACCCTAGGCTTATACTCGAGTCAATAAGCTTTCCCGTTTTTTGTGGCAAAAGTAGGTACCTCGGCTTATACTCGGGTCGGCTTATACTCGAGTATATACGGTAATAACATATGTTTAATATTATTCATTCTTTCTCTGTGATTTGTTGTAATTTTTATGTCAAATCCTATAATATTTACCTGGTGGTTGTTCCCAATCCAAATTTATATAAAATTGATTCTGTGTTTCTAAGTAGGGATGAGCGAATCGATTCTAGAATTTGTTTAGAATTTCAGGAAAAACTCGATTCTAAACAAAGCCAAATTTCCTGGTGATTCGTGGTAACAAATCTAAAATGGCCGTTATAGTACTATAGGAGAAAGAAAGGAATGCCCTCAATGCCATGACATGCAGACATGCAGCCAATAAGCAGCTAGCAAACTTCTGTCTTGTCGCAGTCCTATAAATAGGCCAGACTTTTACATTCTGCCACTTGCAACTGTTTCTTTTATGTACACATATCTCTCTGCAGCAGTACTAGATTGCACTCTGTGCCAAACACTTCCCATTTTTATAGTTACTAGGGTGAAACATCTTTCAACTACACAGTGTGTGTCTGTGTGTCATTAACACACACGTTCCTGACCCATCATTTTTTATTTTGGGATATTGCTCTCTGTGCTAAAGAGTTAATTTTTTCACTTATTGCGTGCTTATTGGGTGTTACTGGCTTGGCTAATATCCCTTTTGCTTTCTAAAGACTCATTGGGTCAAAAGCAAATCAAGGATTTGTTACATCCAATAGAGGGCGCTTGAGCTTCTCCACTCCTTTCCCATATGCCTTGTGATTTACTTATTGTGGTCAACTACCTTTGAAATACAGTGTGTGTATTTCTCACATTTCCATTACAGCCAGTTCAGTCTTTTGGGATATTGCTCTCTGTGGCAAAGAGTTATTTTTTTCACTTATTGTGGTGAACTATCTTTGAAATACAGTTACTGTTCTGTGAAACGCTGATACATGTAGAGATCACCCTCCCCCCCAAAAGAGTGGAGAGGGTGTCAGCAGTAATTTTGCATTGATGTTACTGATCGATTTGCCCTTCCTTTGATCCATCAGTGTCCATTTTCAATCGGTCAATAATCCATCAGTATTGCTAAAGCCAAAAAGAAACAGGAGTTGATCCAAAAAAGAGATGACAAGAAAATGGAATCTTCTGTGTTTTGTATCCACTCCTGCTTTTGGCTACCTAATCATCAGTCCATCCTGTTGCAAACAAAGGACCATGGCATAATGGCCTTACAATCGGTTGTGTTTGTCCATTTCATTCCTTCTGACAGATTAAAAAAAAGGGGAGAACCAAACATAGTGGCAACCTCATAGAGTGGTGGTCAGGGCTGGGCAGCGCTCCGTTTGCAGGGAGCAAGAGTCTGCTGCAGCTGATCAGCGATCCCATCTGATAGACAGTCATCTGGGAGCTGTGTGAGTGACAGAGGTCCAGCCACTCCTGAAAATGGGCGTGTCGCACCAGCCAATGGGAGGACCCGGGGCCGCTCCAATCAACTACAGGGGCGGTATCCGTGAAACACATTTAAACTCCCTGCTAGCTGAGTGCTGCGCCTGTGAAATTTCCTGGCTGCCTTGTGTTACTTGTGCTTTATATTGTGTTTTGCTTATCTGTGTACCAGACCTCAGCTGTGTACTGACCCCGGCTTGTCTTCTGATTTTTTACCTCGCTCCTGTTCGTGTTTAACCTCGGCTTGTTTGCGTTTATCCCTCTGGTTCTGATTTGTGGCTTTGGCGTTCCCGATTTGTTATTTACCCGGACTGTATGACTATTCATCCTCCTGACGGCCCCAGCACTTTAGCAGCGCAGGGACTGTCGCCCAGTTGCCGTCTGCCGCCTAGGGCAGCACGTCAAGTAAGCAGGCACAGTGGGCTGGGTTGCAGTCAGGGCTCACTGTACCTCCCTTGACGTGACATTTTCACAGGCCAAAACAGTTACTGCTCTACCCTCACTATGAGCCCCATGACAGCTCTGGTAGAGCAGATGCAGGGGCTAACCCAGCTAGTCCAGGATCTGGCGCTGAGGGTAAAACAGCAGGAGTCTACCCCAAGTCAGATTATCCCTGCACTACCTTCCCCTCCTGTGGAGCCCCCTATCCAGTTGCCTGACAGGTTCTCTGGCAACAGGAAGGCCTTTGTGGCATTTAGAGAGGGATGTTGCCTGTATTTTAGGCTCCGCCCATGTAGGTAGCAGGAATTTCCTATTGTATCCAAAAAATTGCTGCTATCAGTTAAGATTTCATACTTGTCGCTGTCTGGTTCTGGGAGTGCGTTTGTGGATTCTGGATCAGTTTCTAATTTTGTTGATGCGTCTTTCGTCAAACGTCTAGGCCTACCTTGGAGACCACTCTCTGATTCTCTACGGGTTGTGGCTATTGACTCTACTCCACTAGCTCGGGGCACAATCCAACATTGTACCCCTGAGCTGGAGATGATGGTCGGATCCATACATATTGAAAAGTGTATTCTATTTATCATGGAGGGGCTGCCCGCTGATGTGGTTCTGGGGCTGCCCTGGCTTCAGAAATATAACCCAGTGTTTGACTGGAATTCAGGGGAATTAGTCATGTGGGGACAACGGTGTGTTGACAGATGTCTCCCTACCATACTGGGCAATACTGATGTGATGGCTGATGCTCTATCTAGAAGCTTCTGAGCCAGCCACGCATACAAGGAGGATCCGGCATCTATATTGCCCAAGGAGACTGTTGTCTCAGCTATTTCCCCTGATTTAGCCACTGAGATTAAGTCCCACCAGGATATGAGACCTGCTAATTGTCCTATTTCTAAGGTCTTTGTCCCCACTCAGTTCCGGCTACTAGTTTTAAAAGAATTTCATAATTCCGTGTTATCTGGGCATCCTGGAGTGTCTGGCACAAAAAAGCTTATTTCTCGTAATTACTGGTGGCCGTCATTGCCTCGTGATGTTGAGGCCTATGTGGCATCTTGTGAAGTCTGCGCTCGGGCTAAGGTTCCCAGAACTCGTCCCCCTGGTGAACTATGCCCTCTACCTGTACCTGAAAGTCTGTGGACCCACATCTCCATGGATTTTATGACAGACCTTCCTCTTTCAGAGGGCAAAACAGTTATTTGGGTGGTAGTGGAAAACTTTTTCGGGAAAATTTGCCATATTTTCCTTTAAAGGGGTTTTCCGTCTCCCCAAAAAATTGCTGAAAATCTTTTTCAAAAAACATTGGGCAAGCCAGGGTTTTCCCGAAAATTTTCGTTTTTGGACCGAGGGGGTTTTACTTCATTTCTCGAATTTGGAGAGCCCTTTGCAAAGGCTCTGGGTATCACCAAAGCCTTCTCTTTTGCCTTCCACCCAAGACTAATGCAGACAGAGAGGGGAAAAAAAAATGGTAACCCAAAAACTCCGTTTTTTATGTTAAACTGATAACAGGGAAAAAACGGGGAAAAAACTTTCCGTTGGGGTTTTTTTTTGCCATTAAAAACCCGGATAGTATCTCTCTGGGACCTCAAACCCTTTTTTCTGTAATTGTGGTTTTCAACCCCCAGGGAAAAAGCAATTTTTAGTGCTACGCTGGTCACAGGGGGGTGTTTCCCCCCTTAAAAAATTGGTTCATCAGGGGGGGGACCCCCGTTTCAAAAGAGCTTGGATTCAAACCCCGAATCCAGGGGGGAAAAATTCCCGAATTAAGGACGTGGGGGCCGGGTTCCCAAGGGTTTTCGGGTTTTGGGGAAAAAATTTAAAAACCCCAAATCTTTCGTTGAAAATTTTTTTTCTGGAACCGGGACCTTTTTTTTCTTTTGGTTTCCAATGTGGTTTCCGGGGGTTTTTTGGTTTTTTTCCCCCCTAGTTGGTGTTTAAACCCTTGTTTTCCCTTTTTCCCCCTTTCGTGGTCTTTCCCCTTCCTCCAATTGGTTTTTTTCCCCTCTGTTTTACTTTCCCCTCCTGACCCCCACCCCTTTAAGAGGGGGATTTGAAATTTGGTCGCCGTTAAAGGGTTCTCGGGGAAGGCCCCGGCACTAAAAAACCTGGCCCATTGGAAAAGGGAGGGTTTTTAGAGAAAACCGGGGTTACCCCAAATTCCCTTATGGTACCCGGAATTTGGGAATTCCCTTAAAAATTTACCCGGAAAAACCCCACCCAAAAAAGGGGCCGGGCCCCTTAAAAGGGGGGTTAAAAAACATTTTCCCGGGCCAAAAATCCTGGGGGTTTTCAGGGAGCCAAAAGGCAGAGGAGCTTTGGTTATTGCCCCAACCAAAAGCGGGTATTTTGTTTTTAATGACAAGATCCGCCAAAAATCCGAAGGGGGTTCCCTAGCCCTAAGGGCCCAGCCCGTAATGGGGGTACAGGGGCCCTTTTTTGGGGGCCCCAATTTTAAACCTCCCAGTAGCCCCAGTTCTGGTTTAAACCCGCTGGAAATTGTTTTTTAAGGCCCCCTTTTAAATTGTGGGATTGGGGTAAAGGTTTAAAAATACGTTCTCCTTTCACCCCCATTTCCCTTTTATTTTAACCTCCTCCCCCTTTGTTTAAAAAAAAACCGGTTTTTAAAAAAATCCCTTTGGGTTTTTGTGGTTTTTGGGTTCCCCAAAATTTTTTTTCCAAAAACTTCCCGTCCCCCCCTTTCCTTTTCCTTGGGGGCCCCAAGGCACCTTTAGAAGGGAGGGGTAAAAAGTTGCCCATTTTTTCCCTGGCCGCCCTTACCCCTGGAAAACGAAAACCTTTTGGGGTAAAATGGCCCCGCGCATCTGAACACCAAGAAACAGGGGACAAAGGGGGGGAGGCCCCAAAAGTGGCACAATGGGCAAAAGGGGGGGAGGGCCAATGGCCCGCAGCAAAAGGTCAAGAAATTGGGACAATGACAGAGGTGGAGGTTTGGGACAAAAAAGTAGGCCACATGAGTTTGGAGGGGGACGGCCGGGGCCCAAAAACAGCAGCACACAAAGAGGGCGAGAGTGGCAAAAAATGACAGAGGTGGGGTGGGGGCAATACCCGTCCCCTGGTAAAAAAATGGGTAGGCAGGGTGGGGCAACTGGCAGCGGGGTGTGGGCATCAGGCGGGTGGGCTCAAATAGTGGCTGGGCAGGTAGTTTGAATCCAAAAATCATTTCTCAAAGTTTTTGGGGAGGGGTCATGGCTGGGGTTTTAACTGATCCTTAAAGGCCCTCGGGGTGTGGAAATCCTTGCCATCCCCCCCCTTGATTCATAATTTACAAAGGTCAGCCCTCCACATTTTCCTGGGGACAAGGGGGGTTCTCCATGGGGGAACGATGGCCCCCGCCGCCCGAAAACCCCTCGGGAAGGCCCCACAAATGGCCCCAGCCGGGCACTTCCACTGCAAACTCGACAAGTTGCGGCCCCCCATCCAGTTTTGGCGCCCAGTAGTCCAGGGGAACTTCTAACTGGGGTGGTAGAGGGACTTCCCCGGGAGGCCACACCTGTTTGGGTTTAGGGCCCCTCCAGGTTTCCCGCTTTCGCTGCGTTGGTGCCCCCTCACTAGGGGGCGGGGAAAGGAAAACCGCTTTATCAGCACTCCAGAATATAGGTTTTCCCGCTGATGGAGCGGACTGCTCCTCCCCTTCCCCCAGCAGCCCGTTGGGGAGTGGTACGACGCTTTAGGAACCCCCCCTTAGTCAACCCCGTCAGAGGATGGACCATTTTGCACATAGGGGCGGCCAACTGACTAAAGGGGGAAATTTTTCTATAGTAATTTTAGTTTTTTCCTCCCTCTCAGAAACTTTTTAAAAAACCCCATTTTGGGGCCGGTTTGTGAGGGTCTAATGGGGGGAGAGCCAGAAGTCATCCCCTGCCGGATGGGGCTATTCGGGTGCACTACCCGGCAAACCAGCATGCATGCGGGGCCCTGGGGGCACAAGTTTCCCATTAGGGGCTGCCTGCCTTTTATCTCCCCTTTATACCGCCAAAAGGGGGGGGAGGTCATCCCGCCTCCCTCTTCTGATCTCCATCTTAAACCCCCCCTCCACTGCTCCCCACTCCGCCCCCTGGGTAAAAAACCACTCATTTTATCAACAATGCTTGTGCTCCAATTCCCCTCCTCCCCCCCCCCCAGTTCCCGTCCCCACTGAAAATCATTGGCCGCGAGATTAGTCCGGGCCCCACCCCCCATTTCCCCCCCTTTCCCCCGAAAGTTTTTTTTAGCATTTTGTTTTTCCCGGCATGAACAGTGGAAACGTTTTTAAACCCCAAAATCCCGGCGAATGACAAAAAAATTTTCGCCCCCCCGAAAAGGCCTTACAAAAGGCAAAAGGGGTCACGCATGAAACGCCACTGGGTGACATCAAAGTTTTCAAAAGGGAGTACTCCCGTCCGCCGGGTCATCAAATTCCCGGAAATCCAACGGGTGGAAAATCGATAACACGGGGTGTTGGGGGGGGGGCCCTTTCCCGGGCCCCTGCAAATCGAGGGGGGTTTGCCTGGGGTTTTTAAAGGGAAAGGATTAAGTGCATGCACATTTTCCCGGCCATTTTCAAAATCTTCTGAAGATCTGTGGAAGACTTCATGGAACCTTTTTACAACCCAGATTTGAACAAATGCCCATGCAGGGTGCATGGACCATCCTTCCCGGTCAGCGCGGGCACCATGTTCCTCCCATTTTTCCGTCACAAAGGTTTTCCCATTTGGGAGTTTGGGGCAGAAAAAAGGGCCCCACATCGATTTCTTCTGCAAAGACGCAGTTTTTTTCCCCCCGTGTGACTTTTTTTTCGCCGGGCAAGCCGGTGTAAACTGGGGTGAAACCCCCTGTCCCTACACATGTGATATGAAGGGGCAGCACTTTTGGAACTGAGATGGTGGTTTGGGGGTGGGGGGGAGGCAGACAATGGCCAGAGCACATTTGACAACTGGAGGAGAAAGCGGGGTTTTCCTGTCCAAATTGTTGGGTGGGTGGGGAGGAAGCATATTAAAAAAGTGGGGGCCCTTAAAAAGTACAATTTCTGGCCCGACCTAGTTTTCAGCCCACACGTCCGCCTGCCCGGGCAACGGAAGGGAAAATGGAAATGGGCCTTTTTTGAAAAAAAAATTAAAGGGGTTGGGAAATTTTCCCCCCCTCGGCCCAGCGCAAGCCATGATTCCCCTAACGGTGCAGAATCCACCACTTTGGGAAAGGGGGGGGACGAAGTACCAACAACTTTGGGCAGGAGCACGCAGCTTTTGCAAACCTTTAAGGAATTTGGGTTACACATACTTTTTTTCCTTGGGAAACGCCTCGGTTAAACGACTGCGCAAACCCTGTGAAGGGGAGGGGGCAAGGGGCACTGGACCCGGGGGGAAGAAGGCAAAGACAAACAGCTCCCCTTTTGCAAGGGGGGTGGAACCTTGACTGACCCGAATTTGGCCCTGGGGCCACTTGGGGGGCTGCTGCTGGGTGAAACTGCGGCGGCAGGGTTTTCACCACATCTGAAACCATGGTTTCTTTGCCCCAAACCGGATGGTGATTTCTGCAAAAAGTTTTTCAGGCCTGTTTTCCAATGTTTTCTCCCCCCCAAAGCTTTTACTTTCGGCCCCCATATACCCAAAAGGGGGCGGTTTTCCCCCGGTTTAAGCAAAAAAATGCCACACCGCCGGGGTGACTACTACCCCCTGGGCCTCCTTGGCCCCCCCTTTTCCCCTAATTTTATGGAAACCGGCGGGAAAAGGGTCGCCATTTGGTTCCCCCCACCTTTGCACTGCTGCTTTCCCCGCGACCCCATGGCCACATACTGACTTGCTGGTTTCGCCGCTGCCTGAAAAGTGCAAGCCCCCGGGGGGCCCCCTCCCTTTTACGTCCCATAAGAACCCCTTTCTTACCCGGCTCCCAAATGCGTCCGGGTACAACATCATCGAAAATTTTTTTTTTGGGGTCTTTACGCCCGTCCCCCCTTCCCAAAGGTTTTGGAAACCAGGCCAAACCCTCACAACATGAACCCCCCATGCCACTCTCCAAATTCCCCTACTTTGCCCCCATACTGCAAGAAGCAGGGAAGTCGGCCCCACTTCCGATGCCAAATAGCTGCTGACTGGTTTCCCCAAATTTTTTCATCCTCCCAGTAATAGTGGCGGGGAGCCAAAACCACATACTAGTTTCCCCTGGCTGGGGAACCCAACGGGCAAGGGGTTGTGGACATGTGGGAAGCCGCTGAGCGTTCCCGGCCATGCCCCAAATAAGGGTTGTGTCGACTTTCCCCCCGACTTTTTGGTTTTGGGTTTTTTGAAGTCATTTTGGGGGGGAATTGGGGAAAAAACCTAGTCCCAAACCAACAAGAACCCCTTTTGGGTTTTCTGGTCAACAAACGGGCCCCTAAATGATGCCGGCGTTCCCGGCCCCACCGGGGTAAAACCCCGCTTTTCACGTCCCCCTTTCTGTGCTGGGGACCTGTGCCTGCCCTAAAAGTTTGGCCTCTGCCCCCGCAAGGGAAGAGCCTACCACCTCTCTGTCCCGACAAAACTGTTTGTTTTTAAAAATTTTCAGACTCTGTTTTTAAAGAAGATATCTGTAAAGATAAAAAACACACCCCGTATTTGCCCAAAAAAAAACCCACAAAAGGGGGGGGTAACCCTTTGGGGTATAAATTGCGCTCCAAAAATGACCAGAAAAATTTTCTCTTATGTGGGAAAAGAAAAACCCTGTTTCTTTTTCTGAATAAAAAAGCAAAAAACACGCTTTTAAATTAAACCCCTGGGAAAAATTTTTTTTAAAAATTGCTTGCCAAAAACCCAAAAAACCCAAAAACCCCAGGAAAAAATTTTCTCTTATGTGGGTTTTAAAAAACGTGTATTTTACTGAATATAAAAGGGACAAACCGGGTTAATTAAACCCTTTGGGTTTAAAATGTGCCCCAGAAAACAACAGAAAAATGTTAAATCGTTTTAAAACCACAACAGGCTTAAATTTAAACCCCCGGGTATTTATAGCCTCCAGAAAAACCCGATTGAATTAAAATGTTATATGGGGCAAATTAGATCCACCCTGGGCTTGAATTACAATACCCCCCAAATTGAATCAAAATGAAAACATTAAAAAAGCAAATTTGCTTATAAAAACAGTTTACACCCCCCAAAAAAAAAATCGCTGTTAAAAGCAATTTACTTTGTGTGAGATCTCGGCTGCTGCACAGGACAACGACAGCAGTGTGAGGAACAAGCATGGTGTCCGTACTTATAGTGCTGTGACGTCACAGAAGCCCGCCAGTCTCTGATTGGCTTGATGTCTGCACATGTCATTTAGGCTCTTCCTTTCTTCCTCCCAGAGTTCTCTTCCCCATGTCACGCCATGTGCTTGCGGCCATTTTAGCAATGCAAAACACACTTCGTTCCCGCCAATCACCCTAAAGTTTTACTGAAATTCTAAACGAATTCCACTACGTTAGAATCGATTCGCCCATGTCTACCCAGCAGTCCAGCGGATCTTTAATGTGGCATGGCAGGGTGCTGTCCAAATAAGTCACCACCTGTTGGTTCAGGGTCTACTCCAGGTGCTGCTGCTGGTGAGTACCTTCCTCACTAGGCAAGTGAAGAAAGCTGCTCATCAACAACTTGCTGCTGATGGAGCTGGTAATGCTCCTACCCCATCACCCTCCCACAGCAGCCGTGGCAGTGGTACTTGAGCTCTGAGGAACCCCCTGGTCAGACCTGTGAGAGGATGGAGGATGGCGCAGATAGGCAGCGGCCAACTGACTACTTAGTATGTCTCTATAGTACTTGAGTTTGTCCTCCCTCTTGGCAGGTGTAAAGAGGCCCCCATTTTGGACCGATATCGAGGGTCCAAAAGGGTGGAGAGCCAGAAATCATCCCTCTGCCGGATGGTGACTATTCAGCTGTCACTAGCCAGGCAAATCATCATGCAGCGGGCCATCTGCGCAAGTGACTCTGGGGGACTCCCTCACTCCATCTCTACTGTATACTACCACAGTGTATCTGGGTCATCTGCCTCGTCTTCCTCATCTCCCTCTACCTCCTCCGGCTCCTGTTCCTCCTCTCCTGTCACCTGGATAGAAAAAACACTAATTTCGCCAGACATTGCTTGTGCTCCAATGTCCTCCTCCTTCTCCTCCAGTTCAGCCCCCACTGGACTTATGTGGGCGTGAGATGTAGTCGCCACATATCCAGTCCCCTGACCAGACAGATTTTGCAGGATCTGTTCCAGGAATGAAGCAGTTCAATGACGTTGTTCATCCCGTAGTTCTGGTTACTGACAAATAACGTGGTCTCCTCAAAGGGCCTGAGCAAACGGCAGGTGTCACGCATGAGCTGTCACAGAGCTGTCATGAGCTGTCCTCCTCTCCTGTCACCTGGATAGAAAAAACACTCATTTCGCCAGACATTGCTTGTGCTCCAATGTCCTCCTCCTTCTCCTCCAGTTCAGCCCCCACTGGACTCATGTGGCCATGAGATGTAGTCACCACATCTCCAGTCCCCTGACCAGACAGATTTTGCAGGATCTGTTCCAGGAAATGAAGCAGTTCAATGACGTTGTTCATCCCGTAGTTCTGGTTACTGACAAATAACGTGGCCTCCTCAAAGGGCCTGAGCAAACGGCAGGTATCACGCATGAGCTGTCACAGGCTGACATAAAAATTACACAGGGGAGTACTCCTGTCTACTTGGATCATCAAGAAATCATTAATAGCCTTTCTCTGTTCATAGAGTCGGTCCAACATATGGAGGCTGGAATTTCAACGGGTGGAAACATCGCATATCAGCCTATGTTGGGGAGGCCGTTCTGCTGCTGCAGCTCAAGGAGGGTGTGCTTGGCAGTGTAGGAATGGTTGAAGTGCATGCAAAGTTTCCTGGCAATTATTATACTGTCTTTCAGATGGGTGGAAGACTTGAGGAACCGTTTGACAAGCAGATTAAACACGTGTGTCCTGCTGGACGCATGGTTTAGCCATCCTCGGCGCAACACGGACACCATGTTTTTTCAATTGTCTGTCAACATGGTTACGATTTTCTATTATCACAAAGAAAGCCAGGAATCAATTTTGTCTTTCATGACGCGGAGTAGTTCCTCCCTGTGTGACTTTGTTTGCCCAGACAAACCAGGTATAGAACTGCATGACACCACCATGCCCTGCACATTTGGTATGCTGGAGGAGCACTAAGAATTGTCGCTGCAATGAAGTCTCAGGTGCTGGAGGAGGAGGCAGACATTGGCACAGGATCAGTAGTTTGACAATGTTGAGGAGAAAGTGGCGTCACCTGTCCAAATTGCTGACATGGCTGGGCAGGAAGCACATTCACCCAGTGGGCTGTAAAGGACATGTCCTGTCCCTGACTGTAGTTACAGCTCCACATGTCCACACTGCCGTGCACTTTGAAAGACAATGACAGGCTCAAGGACTGGCCCACCTTCTCATCTACATATTTGTTCAGGGCTGATACTGACTTTTTCGAAAAGAAATGACGTCTTGGGACTCTCCACCTTGGCTCGGGCTCTGCACAAGCCATCAGTTTTCTGAACAGTTCAGAGTCCACCACTTGAAAAGGGAGAGACTGCAGTACCACCAACTTGGACAGGAGCACGGTCATCTTCTATGCCGTATGATGTTTGAACGCATATTGCTGTTTCTTGGCAATCGCCTCGGTGATTGACTGCTGGAGTGATGAATGGCGAGGAGCAGGAGCTTCTGGACCAGTAGATGATGGGAAAGACAGACAGCTCCCTTTGGCAGAAGTGGTTGTGCCTTGACTGCCTGAATTGGGATGCGTGCCACTGGGTGCTGCTGCTGTTACTGCGGCAGGATGGACCACCACATCTGAGACACGTTTCTCCCAAGCCACTGGATGGTGACACTGCATATGTTGATATTGATGTTGATATTAGGTCCCTGGCAACGCTTCACTTTCTGCCAACAGATTCTACATATACCCATGCTCGCCTCCAACGGTGTCTAGGCAAAAAGCTGCCACATCGCCGAGTAGGTGATTTTACCAAAAACGCTCCGCACTGACTGACTGACAGCAACTGCCGCTACCTCGGTGAGCCCCTCCGTCGCTACTTTCTGGGCCAGAAGGGACCTGGAAAGCGGGTGGTCTACCCATAGCTCTTTGGCTCCCGACCTCGCACTGCTGCCACCCTGCTGACTCCCGGACACACTTCCGACTTGCTGGCTGCGCCGCTGCCTGACACACAAGCTGCCGCCCTCTTCTCCCAACGATGATGATGAAGCTCTTTCTTCATCCGGCTCCCAAGTGTGATTGGCTACATCATCATCATCATCAATTAGTGTTTGCCCATAACTGCTCTCCTCCTCACCTGACCGCTCACAAGATAACCTCCAATGCCACCCTCCTCATCACTACTTGCCCGCCTACTGCATGAAGCAGTGGATGTCTGCCCCACCTCTTTCCTGCTCAGTAGCTGCTCACTGTCCTCAAATAGTTCATCCTCGCTGTATAGTGACTCGGAGCCCATAGTACACAGTAGTTCTCTGGCTGAGAGAAGGGAATGGGACAGAGGCAGGTTGAGGACAGCTGAGGGCCTCTGACCTCCTCCCAGGCCATGCCAACTAAGGGTTGTGTCTGACGACCTCACCGACTCTTGGCTGGGGTTTTCAGATGTCATCTGGGAGGAAGTGGATGACCTAGTCAATCATTCAAGAACCGTTGGCTTGGTCAACACATGGCCGCTAGATGACACCCATAGCTCTGGCCTCACATCCCCTTACTGTGCAACATCCCCTTACTGTGCTGCGAACTGTGCCTGCTCCAGGAACATTGTGTAAAGGGCCTGCCACCTCTCTGTCTGACATACTTTTTGATCAAAAATTTACAATAAAACAAACTATGTTTAATGTAGATGTGTCTATATGACAAATAAACAAGCTGTATTTCAAAGGTGTTTCACCTTATAAGTGAAAAAAGTAACTCTTTGGTGCAGAGAACAATATCCCAAAATAATAATCTGCCTGTACTGGAGATGTTGTATATGCGGGGGGGGGCCCCCAAACAAACCGCCCCCCCACCCCCCAAAAAAAAAAAAATTTTTTAAAAAATTTTTTTTAAACCCCAAAAAAATTTTAAAGGGTTTTAAAAAAATTTTTTTTTTAAAAAAGTTTTAAAACCCCGGGAAAAATTTTAAAAAAAAGGGCCCAAACAAAAATTTTTGGGGGTTTTTAAATCTTTTTTTCCCCCCCCCCAAAAAAAAAAGGGGAAACCCGGGAAAGGGGGCCAAAAAAAAAACCCCCCGGGGCCCCCCCTTTTTTTTTGGAAAATTAAAAAAGGGGGGCCCCCCTTTCCCCCGGGGTTTTTTTAAAAATTTGGGAACCCCTTTTTTTAAAAAAAAAAAACCCCCTTTTTTTTTTTTTTTGGGGGTTTTAACCCCAAAAAAATTTAAAAATTTTTAAAAAAAGGGTTTTTTTTTTTTCCCCCCCCCCCCAAAAAACGGAAAAAAAATTTTTTTGGGGGGGGGGGCCCCCCCCCCCCCCCTAAAAAAGGGTTTTTCCCGGGGGGGCCACCCCCCCCCCCCCCCAAAAAACCCCCAAAAAAAACCCCCCCCCCCCCCCCCCAAAAAAAAAAGGGGGAAAGGGGGCCCCCCCAAAAAAAAAAAACCCCTTTTTTTCCCCCCCCCCAAAAAACCCCGGGGGGCCCCCCCCCCCCCAAAAAAACCCCAAAGGTTGGTTTTTTTTTTAAAAAAAAAAGGGGCCCCCCCCTTTTTTAAAAAAATTTTAAAATTTTTTAAAAAAAATTTTTTTAATTTAATTTTTTTAAAAAAAAATTTTTAAATTTTTTAACCTTTAAAAAAAAGGGAAATTTTTTCAAAAAAAAAAACCCCAAAAAAAACCCGGGGGGGCCCCCCCCAAAAAAAAAAATTTTTAAAAACCCCCCCCCCCCCAAAAAAAAAAAAAGGGGGGGGGGTTTTTAAGGGGGGTTTCGGTTTTTTTTCCCCCCAAAAATTTGGGGGTTTTTTTTTTTTTTAAGGTTTTTTGGGGGTTTTTTTTTTTCCCCCCTTAAAAAAAACCCCCCTTTTTAAAAAAAAAAAAACCCAATTTTTTTAAAAAACCCCCCTTTTTTTTTTTTTTAAATTTTTCCTGTTTAAAACCCCCTTTTCCCCGTTTAAAAACCCCCCCCCTTTTTTTGGGGGGGGTTTTTAAAAAGGGTTTAATTTTTTTTCCCTTTTTTTCCCCCGGGGGTTTTTAAAATTTTGCCCTTTTTTTTTTAAAAAAAAATTAAAAACCCCTCCCCCAAAAAATTTTTAAATTTTTTAAAAAACCAAAAACCCTTCCCCCCCTTTTTTGCCCAACCCCCCCCCCCCCCCCCCCAAAAATTAAAAGGGCCCTTTTTTTTCCCCCCCCCCCTTTTCCCCCCCCCCCAAAAAAACCCTTTTCCCCCCAAATTTTTTTTTTAAAAATTTTTAAAAAATTTTTTAATTTTTTGGGGGAAAAAGAATTTGGAAAGTTTAGAAAAATTTTTTTAAAAAAACCCCTTTTTTGGGTTTTTTTTGGGGGGAAAGGGAAAAAAATTTTTTAAAAGGTTTTTAAAAAATTTTTTAAAAAAAAGGGGGAAAAAACCCGGGGAAAAAACAAAAAAGGGGGGGAAAAAAAAAAAAAGGGGGGAAACCCCTTTTTTTTTTAAAGGGGGGGGTTTTTTTTTAAAAAAAAAAAAGGGGGACCCCTTTGGTGGGGGCCCCCCCGGGTTTTTTTGGGGGGTTTTTGGGGGTTTTTAAAAAAGGAAAACCCCTTTGGGGGGGAAAATTTGGGAAAATTTTTTCCCGTTAAAGGGGGGGCCCCTTGGGGTTTAAAAATTTTAAAAGGGTTTTTGGGGGGGGGTTTTTCCGGGGGGTTTTTTTTTGGGGGGGAAAAAAGGGGGTTTTTAAAAGGAAAAAGGGGGGGGGCCCAAGGGAAAAGGGGGAAAAAAGGGTGGAAAAAAAGGGGGGAAAAAAAGGGGGAAAACCCCAAAGGGGGGAAAAAAAAAAGGGGGGGGGTTTTTTTAATTTGGGGCCAAAGGGGGGGGGGGGAAGGTGGGAAAAAAATTTTTTTTAAATTACCCCTTTTTTTTTAAAAGGGGGTTTTCCCCCTTTAAAAAGGGGGGGGTTTGGGGGGGGGGGGGGGGGAAAAAAAGGCCCCCCCCTTTTTTAAAAAAGGGGGGGGAAAAAAAAAAAACCCCAAAACCTTTTCCCCCCAAAAAAATTTTCCCCCCAAAATTTTCAAAAAAACCCTTTCCCCCAAAAATTTTTTAAAAAACCCATTTTCCCCCCCCAAAAACCCTTTTTTTTTAAAAAAAATTTTTGGGTTTTGGAAATTTTTTTTTTTAAAAAAATTTTTTTTTTTTTAAAAAAAAAGGGGGGCCCCAAAAAAATTTTTAAAAAGGGGAAAAGGCTTTTAAATTTTTCCCCCTTTTTTCCCCCCTTTTTTTTAAAACCCCCCTTTTTTAAAAAGGTTTAAAAAACCCCCCCTTTTTTTTTCCCGGGAAAAAATTTTTGACCTTTTTTTTTCCCCCAGGGCCTTAAATTTGGCGGCCCCGGGGTTTTTTGGGGGTTTTTTTTAAATAGGAAAAAAAGGATGAAAATTTAAAAGGGGGGGAAAATTTTCCCCAATTCCCCGGCTGGCACCCACTTTCCGAACGGCATAAGCAATCTTTAGCATCAAGGTGAAAGATTTTCTGGTTTTTCTGGGGGACAGGGGAATTTTTCACACAACATCTCATACCCAAAGTCCAATTAGAGAGACCACTAGCCATTGCTTTTGTTAGTGGGGAGGTTGTGCCTATAGTCATCCTCTTGACCAGTGCTCCTTTTTGTCTTTACGGGGAAAAAAATCTCATTTTATGTGCTTAAGCCCTCTGATTTTGGGACACTGGCTCAGGAAGCATATGCTGGTCATCAACTGGTACTCTTGTTAAATTGTGTGGTGGGGTGAATACTGCCCGTCAAAATTGGGGGGGCATTTTAAAGGGAAAATTTTTGAAAAAAAGACCACACTCCGATAATTTGGTGCAAAACAGAGCCAACGGCAAATTTTTGTAATGCCCCTGATTTTTGGGGGGCAACTAGACCCTGTTGCACTAAAAAAAAAACGTACACATTTAAAAGCTTTATTTCGGCAAATGGGAGGTGCATTCTGTTGGAAAAAGGGAAAAACCCCTTTTAAAGTGGGTTTTCTTTAGCCAGAAAATTTTCCAAATTTTTGGCCCCCAGAAATTTTTCCCGATTTTTTGACCCCAGTAGAACCCAGGTTTTTTTAACAAAATTTTCAAAATCATATGCCGCCCATTGTTTTTTCCCCTATTTAATCATTTTCATTTTTAGCCTATAGATCCATATTTAGGGAAAATTAGTGGCGACCTGGCAGTTTTTAGGCGCATTAAATCGGTGTAACGTTCGATCCTCTCAAAAATCTAGCATCAGTTATACCTTGCATAGTAAACTTAATGCGCCTAAAAAGGCCCCATTTCCAAATCGGGGGACCAGTGTATCAATTTTGGGTTTGTAAGAATACGCCTAACGAGGGGCATTACGTAAATGGAGGGGCATAAATTTTCTTACTAGTGTATGCAATGCACCTTGGGTAGGCGCATTGATTATGGAGGCACATAGGGTATCATTTTCAAATATATGTTTAAAAGGGGCCTTTTTTTTGGCGCATTACAATGTGTCCCCCACCCCTGTATTAAAGCACCCTAGTTTTGGTGAACGAAATTAAGAATATGGCATCAAAAGGGTTTTTGCCACAAATTAGACCAAAAAAACGGTGCTTGCGTACTTCGCCCTTAGTGTTTTTCCTAAGATATACTACAGTTGTGTCTTCAGTAAGCAACATGACTTTCACCACACAAGCTCAATGACTTGCTTTCTAATACTACTGCCCCTCAGGGTAGGATTTAATCATTTTCACTTCTATAGACTGATACTATAGCAAAATTCATCAATGAGGATACCTGGATATGCAAGTTTTTATTTCTGGCTGGGTCTGGCTTCTTCTTTGTTCAGAGGAAATATGGGTCTTGGTGATCTTTCCATTTTTTAACTCTTTGCCAGAAGTTATGAGAGGAATTTCTCCACCAAATTGGATCTAAGAGAGGTACGTATCAAATGTAATAGAAATCTTGGAAGGTGAGAATAAAAATGCATCTAACATTTGTGACAGAAAACTTTGAAATGTATCGGGGCCTTTCAGGGCCTCAGTAATACCCCAATGAGGAATCAATGGCAGGAACCCAAGGTAATGGCCATGGATTTTTTTCACAGATTTTTACTTTGCAGTCTCTGTTTTTGCCAAGGCTTTGCATATTGATCAGCCTTATTTCAGCTGGTCATTAACTATTTAACGCCATTCTTTTATTTGCATCTCAGATTCATGATGAAAAGTCCCAGTGTGAACTGTGGCATAAATTTCCCATCCACAAATGTATTGTCAAAATCCATCGTGTTCATAAACACCAAAAGTAGGATACCTAAAGCAGCCTATTTCCAGTTATCTCCACTTGTAACAGATTAGGGTAGTGGATTCTCTTGGTCACCATGAGAGATTACTTATTGAACCACACAAGTGGAGTCTAAGGAGCCTGCCACAAGGCAGGATGCACTTTGCTGCGGGGGACTCCCAGGTCACTTGCGGTGATAGCGAAGGTGCTAACGTGGTACAGGAGGAGTTGGCAGGACTTATTTGGTGTGCAGGCACAAAGGTCAAGGAAGAAGCAGGTAAAACGTGGACAGGGTACCCACAGTAATGTTGGGGCAGATGGCAGGCAGAGAATAGTTGAGGTCACAGGCACTTGTCAGAATCAGGATAGCAAAATGACAATAGCAAGCACAGGATGTGCACTAATACACTGACGAGGGAGAGAGGGGGAAATTACCTAGTTAAGGGTCCATATTCCTGATCAGTGGCGCACTCTCCCTTTTGATCTCAGTGAGTCAGCGGGCTAGTCCTAGGAAGTGGGTATGCGCGCACCGGCTGGGGTCAGTGAGGGGGAGCAGGAGCAGGGAGAGGTAACAAGTGGGCCAGTAAGCAGAATCATGAGCGTGCCAGTCTTGTGTGACCATGTGTGTTGGCCACTTTGATATCTTTCTCCATTCCCTTACTGTGCATAAGAATATTAAGGGTGCTTTCACACAGTGCTTTTTTGTGTGATTTTTGGTGTTTTTTTATTTTTTTTTTTTTGCAGAAAAAGCACCCTAAGGCAGACACTTTGTCTCATTGTTTTTACCCTACTTATTGCGGATTTTTTTGATTAATAAAAGTCAAACTCAATTTCTAATCTGCCCATCACCTCGGAATAATGGACATTAGGATAAGCCAAAAATCTTTGACATTTGTTACCCCCAACAGGTTTTCCTCCATGGGGTAGTTGTTCCTACAATAAACATATTGGTAAATTAAATGATGTTTCACCATTTTTGCAAGCAACATTCCCAGGTTCCTCTTCAAAACTTAATCTTAAATTTGAACTGTCAGTTTTACAGTATTCAATTTCCTTCAAATTTGGTAAGACATTTATACCGTTGTAGATTTGTAATAGCATGATGTATGAAGGAGATCCAATTTTAGGTCTCATATCCTTAAATAACTCCTTCATGTCTCTCTCATTATTAAAATTTATTTGTATGCTGTTTGTACATGTGTGCGTGGGTAGTACTTCGTGTAGCTAACCCTTCCACTAAGAGGATGTTTTGTTCTTTAATGTTTAAATTTAAATATATATATATATATATATATATATATATATATATATATATATATATATATATATATATATATAGATAGATAGATAGATAGATAGATAGATAGATACACACTACATAAACGTCTGTCATAAGTGGGCATTATGAGCAGAACAAAATTCTTTGAAGTAAATTCAAGTCAATCTGGGAACTCCGCAAGAACATAGATGACTCTCCTTGTCTGTCCTAAGGTACACACCTGGAAACTCTGAGATTTATTTTTTTACAAAAAGGATTATATTTTCAGAAGAACCTACTTTACCTTAGGACCAAAAGGACTGATTGGACTTACCATCACAGGACATACTACTGTTTCCGGTATAAATATTGGACCCAAAATTAGATATCATACAAACTCTTTTTTGTTTTGGTTTTTCTATTGCACAACCCGTGTCTTCCTTAACCTTTCCTCCCCCTATGCATTTGAGCCACGATGTATAAATAAAGCTCCTTTTTAACCTACAACTTTCGAATCAATTTTTTGAGTATGTTGTGAAATTGTATGTTTTTATGAAGTACTTGCAGGAGATATATGTTCTTTCACTTTTGCTGCTATAGAAAGTTTATATATACCTATATATTTCACACAATAAACCACTTAGTGAGGTCTTAACCCATCTACAAATGAATGCAAACATTTACTGTATATATTATTCTTGGGCTAGAATATTTTTATTTATTTAAAATGCAGACAAGATACCTCTTCAGTAGAATATATCTGACTGTTTACCACATAGAATATAAATGTTGCAGAGAAAAGAAATAAATGAAGAGTCCTATTCAGAAGAAGAAAAATAACGATGTCTCAGAATAGAGCCACTACCAAATGACAATGCAATAATGAAACACATTTTTTTTGTTTTCTAGCTTGCACAAAATAAAAGATGTCATCTTGATTCTACCAGTACCTTGGTTTAAGGAGAAGGCTTCACTTTTTAACATATTTGTTTTTCAATATTCCGGAATAAAGGCGCAAAATGTTCTTCTGTCAATAAAAGAACTCGGTAAGAGAGCGATAATGATTTTCAATACCAACCAAAGGTTAAAATCAAGATTTTTAGCAGTTCCCTACCATGCCACTCACAATTTAGGAAAGCTAAATTATATTCCACATAATATGCCTATTATATTATCCCCATATTATTAATGTAACATGTTTTAGAATAACTGTAATATTGAATGCTGCACTTTTTCTTCAGGCATGTAAAAATTCAGGGGCGTAACTAGAATTCATAGGGTCTCAAAACCAAACACTCTGGCTATAGTCACATCTATGTAAAAATTATAGAAAATCCTTTATATTCCCTTGATGCAACATTAGATGTTGCTCTATCCCTCCAGACCTCAGTTTACATTTTACTGCTTTGAAACAGGCACATCCCCACTGTAGCCGCTGATTGTCTTTAATAGTCACATACCTCTACGTACATCATAATTCGGATCTGTTCACTTCCGAACAGAGCGCTAAATTAGTGGCTTGTGACTGCTACAAACAATCAGTGGCTGCAGCGGTGATGTGCCCATTTGGATGTAGCACAATGTAAACACAGGTCTGGAGGGATAGAAAACTTTAACAGAGGACCGGGGGAAAGTGAATATAGGTTTTGTTATTTTATTGAGGTCCCAGGAGCTGATTGTAAGATGTTATTATTAAGTGGGCAACCCCATTATACTAGGTTCCAAAATCAAAAGTAAACTTAGTAGTGGAACACTTTAGGCCCATATTCAGCTGATGAAACAAAGGGCCACATGTATGAAACTGTTCAGGTCTAAAACTCACTCTAACCTATGGGCCAAAAAGTGAGTTTTAGACCTAAACAGTTTCATCCATGTGGCCCAAAGTCTCTCCTTTAGTCAGCCGCAATTGCTTGACAAATCAAACATCCTGGTACCAAAGAAGCCCTGAGTTCAAGCAGTTATGCAATAAAACTATAGGATCACACATACCAGACCCCCACCATACGACAGTGGGGAAAAAGAGGACCATTTCATTGCAGGATTATGAGATCACCATACTATCAAGAGTTGAGATGCTCTGTCCACATTTAACCACACTGCGATTGTGCCAATGGCCACTAAATGCAATATGTTTTTTTGTAAAAATATGTTTTGTACTGGCCAGGGTGCATCTTTCTGGTTTGATGAACTAGTTAGCAGCTCTAGAAACCTTCCCTATGGACTAAGAATAAAATATTAAAATGACTGAGTAAATAAAAGTGGTTCCCATTTTGGAAGTTAGACCACAAGTCCATAGTGACAGCATAGATGACCCTTCTTAACTCTATAATTTATTCATTACACAAAATTAAACTAGAAGTCAGTCATCACCTTGGTTGCAACCTCTGCCAGACTCATTGGATTTAGGAAAGGCAAGAAATGTGGTTGTAAAAAGATTACAGGGACTTAAGATAGAGAGACACAGCAATGAATAAGAAATGCCTCCATTTATTTCCTGACTAATATGAAACCCAGCCCTCTGGCACCTCACCGTCTACTTATGTTCATCTTGATGCCAATGAGTGCTGATTGGGGTAACAAATAACTGAACAACTTTGCAAATTTTTTATTAACTTAACTAGATGGTGATTGTCACGCGTGCCCCTGCGGCTTGCACTTCGAGCCGCGGGCGCATCATTGCCCCCGGTGCCGGCGAGTGCTGCCGTGTCCTACATGTCAGGCTGCGGGTGCACTCACGATACATTGTCATGCTTTCCTGGCCGTGCTCCTGCTCTTCCCTGCTCTGCTGCCTGCCGGTGTGTGCACCCCCGTTCCCTAGGGTGCGCGCACGCCAGCTCTCTGAAATTGGTTAATTGCTGGGCGCTGTCCCTATATATTCCAGTCACTTCCCTTTGTTCCCTGCTGGATCTTTAGTGCGTCTACTTATCGAGAAAGTGGTGCTTGAAGCCTTGTTTCATCTTGCCGTGTACCGAACCTCTTTACCTACAATTACCGACCACAAACCTTTGCTGCCTCTCCTGCCTTCCAGCCTGTTCCCGACTACGAGTTTGCCTTATGTCTTGTACTTCACTGCACCTAGGCTGCCTCCGCAAGCAAGTCACGTCAAGGGTAGCGACCTGGTGGAATCTCGCCGATGGAATCTAGTGAATACCAAGACCCACTTAGACTCCGCTTGCGTTGTTCCAGTGGATCCACGTCCCTGGGCGTTAGTGATATCATAGTGTGCCATGTTATCTGTCCTTAGTTTACAAAAAAGCTATTGAAAAGCATTGACAATATTATGGTGTGTTATCTGTCAAGTTTATCTTGGCTACATCTATTTTAGAAAAAACAATGTATATTAGGAAAAACAGTAGTATAGCAATTAAACACACAGGTCGGATGTTCAGGTAGTGATAATCTAGTGTAAGGATAGCATTAGTGAGTTAAAAATGGAATTCTACTTTCACATGGGATTATTTTTCATTAGTACGTCTGTTCGTAATAGAGAGCCGACATTAATATAAGGGTTTTATCACATGGACGTATAAAATGTGCATGTGCTTTAACAATGCACTATTGCATTCATATTGCATCACTATTCCATTAGTACTACATACATAACTGGCTTTATTATCTAGTCCAATTTCCTATCTAAAACCCAGCTGATTATCACCCATTGCTGATACGGCCGCTTAGCTATATATACTGTTATTTGTGGCTTTCTATTCTCCAGCAACATCTGCTCCATTGTCCATACTTTGGTCCTCTCTGGTTTAAAGAGCGACTGCATGCCACCAATCTGCTCCCCCTCTTATTACAGGTCTCCAACGGCTATTTAAAGAGATACTTAGGGTGCTTTCACACAGTGTGTTTTGGTGTGTTTTTGATGCATTTTTTACACTTTTTTTTGCAGTAGTGTACAGCATTAATTGCTGTGCCTTCCTGCACAACAAACGCATCAAAAATGCATCACAAAATGCACCAAAAACGCTCCTACTCCTGCATCTCTGCTTGATCTTCAATTGTGCTTTCTTGCTTTCCACAGCAATTTATATGTGTTGATTCCCGATATCTGACCATGCAATTTGTTCACTGTTTGCCCTGAATCTTGACTGGTCTTTGACCTTTTCAGAATCCTGCACGATTCAGCTAACTGCACATCTGACTATAACTTTCATCTGCTATCCTGGCACTGCACCAGGATTTCAGCTGTTACCGTTAGTGATGACTAGAGATGGGCAAATTTCTCAAAAATTCGATTCGGTGACTTCGCCGAATTTTCCGACAAAATTTGTTTCGGTCCGAATTGCTTTGGGACGACTCGCATTAAAAAACAGCTACTTACAGGCTGCAAAGAGCCTGCAGGGTACTGTAGAACGTTGTGCCATGCTTAAATATGCAGAGGGAGCTTGGTTTGGTCTTCATACAATGTTGTGTTTTAGTATGACATGCACATGACTGTCGCTGCTCTTAGAATCGCTTCAATATAAAAGTCCCTGGGCCTTTAAGACGGCAAAACTGACCAAAAAACTGAAGCCGGAATGTGGCCTGATAAAGTCATGGCATCGACAGCTGGTAAAAAACAAGCTGAGGGCTCAGGTGGCAACATAAGTGACAGAGGGTGGAGGTGACGGCAGTAGCCAAAGCATCATGAGGTCAGAGAGTGGCACAATGACATTCCGTAGGTGGCAAAACAGGAGTAGGCTACAGAGTGGCACAATGATAAAGTGTAGAGGGCACGGCATCAGCCACAGCAGCAACATGAGGTCAGACAGTGGCACAATGACATTCTGGAGGTGGCAAAACAGTTAGTAGGCCACAGAGTGGCACAATGAAGAGAGTGGAAGTGAGGGCCAGCAGCAGAATGAGGTCAGAGGTGGCACAATTTTGACCACAGTGTGGAGGGCATGGCAGCAGCCACAGCAGCAACATGAGGTCATGAAGTGGCACAATGACATTCTGGAGGTGGCAAAACAGTAGTAGGCCCCAGAGTGGCACAATGACAGAGAGTGGAGGTCACAGCAGCAGCAGCATGAGGTCAGAGTAGTGGCACAAGGGACACAGTGTGGAGGGCACGGCAGAAAGCCACAGCAGCATCATGAGGTCAGCAGTGGCACAATGACATTCCGGAGGTGGCAAAACAGGAGTAGGCCACAGAGTGGCACAATGACATAGTGTAGAGGGCATGGCAGCAGCCACAGCAGCAGTATGAGGTCAGACAGTGGCACAATGATATTCTGGAGGTGGAAAATACTGAAGTAGGCCACAGAGTGGCACAATGACACAGTGTAGAGGGCAAGGCAGCAGCTACAGCAGCAGCATCAGGTCAGGCAGTGGCACAAGGGACATTCCGGAGGTGGCAAAACAGGAGTAGGCCCCCAGAGTGGCACAATGACATAGTGTGAGGGCATGGAAGCAGCCACAGCAGCAGTATGAGGTCAGACCAGTGGCACAATGATATTCTGGAGGTGGAAAATACTGAAGTAGGCCACAGAGTGGCACAATGACACAGTGTAGAGGGCAAGGCAGCAGCTACAGCAGCAGCATCAGGTCAGGCAGTGGCACAATGACATTCCGGAGGTGGCAAAACAGGAGTAGGCCACAGAGTGGCACAATGACACAGTGTGGCGGGCAAGGCAGCAGCCACAGCAGCAGCAGGAGGTACAGACAGGGGCACAATGACATTTGTAGGTGGCAAAACAGTAGTAGCCACAGAGTGGCAAAAATGACAGAGAGGGGAAAGGTGATGGCAGCAGCAGCATGAGGTCAGAGAGTGGCACAGTGACACAGTGTGGAGGGCACAGCAGCAGCCACAGCAGCAGCATGAGGTCAGACAGTGACACAGGAGTAGGCCACAGAGTGGCACAATGACAGAGAGTGGAGGTGACGGCAGCAGCAGCATGAGGTCAGAGAGTGGCACAATGACACAGTGTGGAGGGCACGGCAGCAGCCACAGCAGCAGCATGAGGTCAGACAGTGGTACAATGACACAGTGTGGAGGGCATGGCAGCAGCAGCAGCAGCAGCAGCAGCATAAGGTAATAGAATGGCACAATGACACAGTGTGGAGGTGGGTGGCAATACCAGTCCCTGGTAAAGATGGTTGGTTGCAGATGGAGAAACTGGCAGCAGATGTGTGGCATTAGGCGGGTAGCGGCATCAGAATAGTGGCTGAGGCAGGTAGTTTGAACTCAGACTCATTTTCACAGTTTGGGTGAGGCGTTTAAAGGCTGATGTAGTCTGACGCCTAAGGCATTGGTGTGTGGAAATCCGCCGATCCACCCCTGATTCATCTTGACAAAGGGTCAGTCTTCCATTTTTTCCCGTGGACAAGCGGGTTCCCCCTTGGGGGAAAACGATGGTCCCGCCGCACTGAACACCCGTTGACCCCACTTTTGGGGGGCAGGAAAGTTCTCCACTGCAAACTCGGCAAGTTGGGGCCCACAATCCTTTTTGGCTGCCCGTAGTCCAAGGGGATCTTTTAATGGGGTGGCAGGGTTCCCAAGTGGGCCCCCACCTTTTTGGGTTCGGGCGCTCCGGGCCTGCGCTGCGACGCCCTCCCACTGGGCGGGGAAGGAAGCGGTCATCAGTGACCCAACTAGGTTGCTGCTGATGGAGTGGTATGCTCCTCCCCCCCATTTCCCCCCAGCACCCGCGGCAGTAGTACGTGGGGCTTAAAAACCCCCCCCGGTCGATCTGTCAGAGGAGGGGATGCCGAACTGGGCAGCGGCCAATAACTACAGAGGTTTTTCCCTATAGTATTTGAGTTTATCCCCCTTCACAGAGGGAGGGAAAAGGTTCCTTTTTGGGCCCGGTAGCAGGGTCCAATAGGGTGGAGGCCGAAGTCATCCCCTCCCGGATGCTGCTATTCGGCTTCACTAGCCAGGAAAATCGCATGCTGTGGGCCATCTCCCCAAAGTGACCCCAAAGGGGCTCCTGCCTCCCTCCACTTATACTGCCATGGTGCTTGGGGGTCATTGCCTCGTCTTCCCATCCCCTCACCTCCTCCAGTGCTCAGCTCTTCCTCTCTTTCCCTGGGTAGAAAATCCATCATTTTTTTAGACAATGCTTCTCTCAATGTCCTCCTCCTCCCCCCTCCTCCTCCCTTGAGTCCCCACCGGACTCATGTGGGCGCGAGATGTAGTCGCCCCCGTTCCAGTCACCTGCCCCAAAAGATTTTTTCAGCATTGTTTTTCCCGGACATGAAACGTGGAATGAATTATTTATCCCCATTGGCGAATGACTATAAGTCGCCTCCCCCGAATGGCCTAAAAAAAACGGGGAGGTGTCTCGCTGAGCGCCCCCTGGTGACATCAAAGTTACACAGGGGAGTACTCGTCCCCTGGTCATCAAAAAAAAGTTAATGGGGCCCTTTCTCTGCAATATAGTCGGTCCAACAAGTACAGGCTGGAATTCCAACGGGTGGAAAAAATGGCATATCAGGTGTGTTGAGGAGGGCCCTTCTGGCCCGCAATTTGAGGAGGGTGTTCCTGGCTTTTTAGGAAAGGATGAAGTGCAGCCACAGCAGCAGCATTAGGTCAAACAGTGGCACAATGACATTCCGGAGGTGGCAAAACAGGAGTAGGCCCCCAAAAGTGGCACAAGACACGTGTAAGGGTACGGCAGTAGCCAAGCGCAGATGAGGGCAACAGTGGCACAATGAATTCGGGGGGGTGGGAAAAAAAAGTAGTGGCCACAGAGTGGCAAATGACAGGGAGTGGAGGTGATGGCAGCAGCAGCATGAGGTCAGGAGTGGGCCAAAGACACGTGTGGGGGCAGGGCAGCAGAACAGCAGCAGCATGAGGTCAGACGTGGCACAATACAAGTGTTGAGGGCATGGCAGCAGCCACAGCGAGCATGAGGTCAGGGGGGCACAATTTCATTTGGAGGAGGCAAAAAAGGGGGCCCAATGGG